>JAOXJP010129387.1:0-27628 GCA_025762735.1 Platanus orientalis | reverse complement strand
CTCTCTCTCTCTCTCTCTCTCTCTCTCTCTCTCTCTCTCTCTCTCTCTCTCTCTCTCTCTCTCTCTCTCTCCAAAACATTCTCTTTTATTTTTAATCCTATTCAAAACATTTAGGTTGCGTTTTACAACCACCTATAATGAAATCATTTCATTGGAGTTTCCTTAGGCTTTTGTAGCCACAATCGGATGGTTTGTGATGAACTCATTCATTGCAACAATTTGTGCTTGATAACATAAGTCATTTCATTTTACAGAAAAACCTAAGATGACTTCATTTCTAATTGTACTTAACAAATCAGTATAAATTTGAATGAGTTCATTAGGAACCATCACCTCATGACTACAGATGCCTTGAGAAACTCAAATGAAATAATTACATTACAGGTGGTTGCCAAATAGGCTATTACTCATTAAGCCTTTCTTTTCTCCAATATTTCTATTATTTTATCTATCTTATCTTATATTTATTATCCTATCGATTATATTATTAAATTATATTAAAGTAAATGGGATGTCACATGGACAACCCCCCCCCTTTTTTCTAGTTTCTAAGATGTGCTATGTGGACTCTTCATATTATATTCTCTCTTTGGGTTAAAGTTTCCAAGGCCAACCCCTTCTCCCTTTCTTAATTTAATTCAAATTAGGTTCTATAATTAATTCCATTTCTTTTCTATACTTAATTTTTGCAATTAAATCAATTTATTTCTATAGTTAATGTCATGTATAATTAATTTGAATTAAAATATAATCCATAACAAGCCAAGAGATATTAAATATAACCCAAAGCAAGCATTTTACCTAATATTCTCTTTTAAATCCTTTGCCTATTCAATCCAATTCCTAGAACCCCTCTCAAATTTGATACCTCTAAATTATTTGTGTCCATCAATGGTGAGATAGTGGAAGACTTTGACAGAATTAAGGATGAAGCTATTGGTTTCCTTCCTAGCTTATATGCTTGGGAGGATAAGGATCCTCCCATCATTGATAATTTGTTTTCAGACACTTTGAAGGGGGGGAAGGGAGAGTTGACTAGATCCTTTGAGGTCTTTTTTTCTGAAAAAGAAATTAAGGTGGCAGTTTTTGTATGGAGGTTGACAAATCACATAGTTCTTATGGTTTCTCTATGCTCTTCTACCAAAAGCGTTGGGACATTATTAAAGATGATATGATGAAAGTGTTCTTAGAATCCTTTGAAAGAAGAATAATCGATAAAGGGGTTAATGCGACTTTTATTGTCCTTATTCTAAGAAAACAAAATCAAGGGAATTTTGGAGTATCATCCCATCAATCTTGTGTTTAGCCTTTATAAAATTAAAGTCAAAGTGATATCTTTGAGGATAAAGGATGTAATGGATAATGTGATATCAAGCACATAAGGACCTTTTGGGAAATGGAGGCATATCATGGATGGCATTCTCATTGCAAGTGAGTGTGTTGACTGGAGAAGGAAATCAAAGAAGCCAGTCTAGTTTATAAAATTAATATCAAAAAGCTTATGATAAAGTGAATTGAGATTTTTCTCCAATGGGTTCTTAAGAAAAAAGACTTTGATGAAAAGTAGATATGTTGGATGATGGGCTATCTTGATCATCCTCATTTTTTTATAATGCTAAATTATATGTCAAAAATTTTCTTTAACTCATCTAAAGAATTGAGACATGGTGATCCACTATCCCCTTTTCTATTTACTCTAATAGTCAATGTCTTTAGTGCTTTGATGTCCAAGGCAATGGAAGCCTCTCTCTTTGAGAGATTCCCTATTGGTAGAGAAGGATTACTAATTTCTCACTTGCAATTCACTGATGATACCATACGTTTTACTAAAGCTGAAGAGGACCGAGTGGTGCACCTAAAGTTCCTTTAGATAATCTTTGAGACATTGTTGGATCATAAAGTTAATCTAGTTCAATCCAATATGGTTGGCATTGGTATTTAAGAAACAGATCTCTATACTCTTGCTGGAATTCTTGGTTGTAAGGTGAAATCTTGGCCATTAAAGTATCTAGGCCTTCCTCTTGGGGCGTCTCCTAGATCCATGTTTCTTTGGGATCCAATGATGGAAGTGTCCAAAAGAAGAAGGTTTGTTGGAAGATCAATTAAATTTCTTTGGGTAGAATAATTACTTTGATCAAGGCCAACTTACTGATGTATTACATATTTCTATTTAAGATGCTTGGGAAGGTGGAAAATTTGTTGGAGAAATGTCAAAGAGACTTTCTTTGTAAAGTAATAATGAAAAAAATGAACATTTAGTGAATTGGAAGGAGGTGTGTAAGCTGAGGGGATTGGGTATTGGTCGTCCAAAGGGAAGACGTATGGCTCTACTTAAAAATTGGCAATGGCATTTCTCTTATAAGAATAACAGTTTATAACATTCCACAATTCTAAGTTGATACGGATTGAATTCGAATGGTTAGAATTGTAATCCTCGGTTGAACTCTATGTCATTGTTTTATCCCAATACCCAGTTTGTTTTAGGCAATGGTAAATCCATAAAGTTTTGGAAAGATCTTTGGTGGGGAGATCAAACATTGTCCTTTCCAATTCCTAGATTGTTTTGTCTGTTGTCTCAAAAAGAACCATTGGTTTGTGAAGTGATATCAAATTCTTCAACCGGTCTATTATGGAGTTTATTGTTTGCTCATGACCTTTTTGATTGAGAGGTGGATTTGTTGGCAATCTCCTCTCTACCCTTAAAGATGTCTTCATGTCAACCTCATTCTTGGGCAAAAGGATTTGGGTCCTTGAGTCTTCTGGTGCATTCTCCTCCAAATCTTTCTTTAAGGCTCTTATCCCCAATTCCCAATACTCTAGATCCTTCCCTTGTAAAACAGTTTGGAAGACTCAGTCCTTCAATGATGAAATCCTTCATGTGGACAGCAGTCCTCAACTGCATCAACACTATGGATGTGCTTCATGACATGGTGATTTTCCACTCATTGGCGTATCTTATGCAAGAAGTAAAGTGAATTAGTCAAGCACTTGTTTATCCATTGTAGTTTTTCAAGTGATATATGGAATTACTCTTTCAGCAGCTTATCTCGAGTATGGGTTATGCCGAATGAATTGCTTGATCTTGCAAGTCAATGGACTAGTATCGGCTTGGGAGCTCAAGATGGACTTTTGTTGGTCTTGTTTATTGCGTCATGTGGGGTTTATGGAAGGAAAGAAATGTCATGAGTTTAAATGTAAAAATCACAAGGAGGTGGAGGATTATATTCTTAAAGAAGTGGGTAGCTGGCTCTTTATTATTAAGGGATTTTAGGATCTCTCCCTTTCTATGTTCTAAGGGACTGGATTACCTCTATCTCCTTTAATGCTCCTGTGGTAAGAAAGGGAGAATTGCAGTAGAAGGCTCCTAGTGAAGGTATACTTAAGCTGAATTTCGATGGCTCGTCTAATGGAAACCCAAGGCCGGGTGCTTGGCTGTGTTGTGAGAGAATAAAGGCAAAGTTGTTCAAGAAATTGTGTGGTCCTCTAGGGACTCACAATTCCATAAGGGCAGAGGTCTTGGCACTCCTAATGGGCTTTTGCCAACTATGAAATATCGATTTCAAATGTGAATCGCCTAATGAAATAGCAATAGTGCTCTTCCAAACATTTGTAATTCATAGTTTAATCATACAATATGTTGCTTTCAACATAGGAGTTGCTAAAAATAAAATTGGGGAAAAAGAATCAATTGTACGAAAAATACTTCAAAAGGTTATGCAAGGGCATCCTGTTTTGCTGAATAGAGCACCCACACTGCATGAATTAAACATATACAGGCATTCCAACCCATTTCAGTGGAAAGGCGCACCATTTGTTTACATCTGGTTCAAGGTTGCATGGTTGAGGGTGATTCTTCTACGTTAATAGGATGGACTAATTTTGAAAGCTTGTTCTGAAAATTAAAGAGCTGGCGATTTTGTTGGGGTTTGTTTTGTACAAGGTACCAAAATACTATGACAAATAAATTGGCCTATTTGGGAGTCGGGATGTCTTTCTTTTTTCTATTGGTTGTGATTTCCCGGGTAGTAAGTTGTAGTTCTCTCTATATTTGTTGTTGTATCGCCAGAGATTGTCTGGCTCCCCTATGAATGCCTTGAATCCGCTGGGAATCAGGGGGTGGACACATCAGCACTGAAAAGTTAAAAACACAACCCCAAAAAGTGTAAATCATTTTTCAGCACAAATGTGTCCATTCAACCTAAGGTGTTCGTAGGGGAGCTGATTTTTTATTTTTCTTTTCTCTTAATGAAACTGTTGTCAATTAGCCAAAATAAAAAATAAAAAGCGATTGCATGTACGTTAATCTTTGGGAACATTAAATACCATTTATGAAGTTATATAGGGGCATTGATTACTCTTCAGTGGCTTTCTGGATATTGTAATTTGTTATATGGAGCCCTGATGGGTAAGATGAGAACATTAAATACCAAAAAATAAATATATAAAGTTGGAGACAGCAGCATCAATATCCCTCATATATTGGCCGTTGAAAATAATCTGATAAATCAGATGTAAAGGAATAGCCTAAGAGGTAGTGAAGAGAGCTTTAGCTTTTACCCTCCTGAATCGTTAATAACGCATAAACCTGCCCGCCAAGCTTTTCAACCCAATGGTAATGAGAACAAAAACTTCCAAATGGAATCAAAGAACCATTGCCCAAGTACCTGGTGAAAATCGAAGCATTTGCAAAACTAATGGCTCCACCAAGGATCTCATACACCCAGTCAGATCACATTCATAGTCCCGTACCAGTTCATTTTAATTGCTAGTCTGGGGCGATGAGTTTAGCTTGGATGCCAAGGATCGTTTCCAGGTCAAATAATGACCTTAGAAAATCTACTTACCCGATAAATGAAGCCCATCAAAAGCTCCTTATAGAAACAGAAATATGGTGAAGTAGGTTTCTTGTGCATTTTATTTAGAATGGTTAACAAAACGGTTATAGAAAGGGCCACACGCGGATAATGCATGCAATGTTTTGAGAACTAAAACAGTCCCACGTCTTTGGATTCTATAATGTTCCCATCGCATTCACACAGCTCAGAAGCTTTTCAACAATTAACCAGTACTAACAGCAAGAGTTGGATCAGTCACCTCCCCTTCACCGCATGTCACATGGCCTCCGTCCTCCTGATAACCACATTTGCTTACAGCAAAATCATAGGTGGCCTGTAATTGAAAATTGTTAAAAGAAAGAAAAAACTTTGACATAAATAAACTAAGGCAGTGACTTGGGGACACCCTGCTTTTCATAAAGGGGGGGCACACCCCTAGTGAAAAGATTATTATTACTACTAAAAGAATTATCAAAATCCTGGCATACGTGTACTTCCATTTTTTTTTCCTAGTTCGTCTCACCTCGCTTATAAAAAGTCTCCCAAATTAACCACAAATTATAGAAAACTAAGTTCGAGTCTTGTATATTTTGAATATAATTTAAAAATGATAAGAGCCAACACAGAAGAAGCCCATCATCCATTGCGGTACACCTGGGAAAATCTCTAACAATGAAAATTTACCTGATCAGATAGTGACCATCCAATACATTGTATTGCAAATGTTTAAAGGGGAGAGGAAGAGGGGGAGGGAGAGAGAGATCCAGAAAGGGCATCCAACAAATCAGATGGTTACTATCATACAGTAGGACGACGAGTCTAGACTCATCATATCCACCCCATTGCATGTCTCAAATGTCTTACAGGTCCACATCCCATATATCATCCCACAAATTAGAATCTAGCAAAATACAAAACCAGCCTTACCTGATGGGCAAGAGTAAGTCATTTGGAGTAGAGAATGTCATAGTGGCCTGGCCGGTAAAGCAAGGTGATAAAGGGTTTCCGGGCACCAGAGCCACCATCAGCAACCGTCTGGGGATCAGCAGTAGCAGGAATGAAATCATGATGATTCACATTGACACCACCAGTGTCACTGGAGCTGCGGTCAAGATACACAACACGAACCGGAACACCCAAAGCATCCGACAAGGCAATAATGTGAACATGGTCGCTCTCTTCCCCCATGGGCTCCACCGAAGTCTTGCAAAACTGTGTCAACATGTCAAAATTGTCACACACACACACAAACACACAGATCAAGCTATTGTCTGGGGGCGAAGAAAGGTAACATCTTTGTTAGGGAAATTTTGGATGCGATAAAAGAATTTTTAGCTATGGTGCTTGGTGTTTTCCTCTACAAGGTGCAACACCCTTTTTGTGATTAGTGAATACTTTAATCACAACAATTTGGGAATTGAAAGTAATATCAATATTCTTCAATATCAGGCTATGAAACTCAGCCTCATACTCCGTTTCTGGTTCTAATCCACTATTTCCAGCAAATATGCAGCCCTAAATCCTAGTTTCTGAAGTCCTAAACTAAAGCCATAAATGCTTGCTCCCCTCCACCCTAGAAAAACATTTCGACCAACAGTCCTCTAAACCCTCTAGTTCACTCCTATGCTATTCCTTTCTTATTTACCCTTCCAAAACCAGCTAAAAACTTATCTTTCAAAAACCTACAAAGTAAATTAAGCGTTTACAGAACCTGCAACTGAACTGAACTTTTTTCCCCATTCATTTTCTTTATTTTACACTTTGCAATACTCTTGTAAAAAAATTTACACTTTGCAACCCTTCAATATCACCTACAATACACGAACCAAACCTTCTTATCATTTCTTTCATTTATAAACCCTAAACATGTAATAGAACACACTTATATGTCATATTGGCCAAACCCCCAAATCAGAATTCCTTGCTGGGTCTGGTACGTTTTAAACATGGTAGCGAAGGTGCTTGGTCAGCCAAAAATCAGGTAAAGTAACTGCCAAGAATGTTGTTATTTACTAGTTTTTTTTTGTATATATACCATTGGATTCTGATGATCTGAACAGTTCAGACCAGAATCAATATAACTTGGCCAATATCATGATTGCACCCAAATCACATGATTTGGACAGTATTCCACTACTAATGAAGCAGTCTCAGCTGATACTTGTGATTTCGGCTAAGTCACGTGATTTGAACTACAAGTCTCAAGTTAAAGGTGAAGGGTAATCTGGGATTCAATCTAAAGAAACTGAAATTTCAAATAATGGTAATCGGTGACTTAAACTTGAGGATTTTAGGCTCTACTCAAACCTACAAAGACTCATAAAAATTGTCCTTGAATCTCAAACAAATCATCAAGAATCCACATATCTTTTGCAAAGAACTCTCACAATATACTTAACTCCTAAAAGAAATTCAAAATCTTCCACACAGAACAATATTCTTTACTCAAAACTCTTCTACACTACAATGCTCAATAACAGAACTCTATTACTAATCCTGGACAAACCTTAACTACCAAGAAACTACCTAAAGTGGATTCCTAGTAAAAATGAAACTCTACAAAACACAAACTGATACTATCGTTATTTTGATCATAACTTTCCCAAACTAGATCGGATTCACAATTAAATAACTTTTCTAATGAAACCAAAATCAAGTTAAACAGGCAAGTTTTGATGCCTAAGAATAAAACTGCAAGAAAAATGAAGGACTTATTTGACGTTTAAATCTAATAATGCTCTAAATAAGACTCCTAAACCAACCTAGAAACTAAATAATTCAAATCAAAGAAAAAAATGAACTTCTAGAAGATATAATAAATCAGAAGTCCTAATCAAAGAAAAACTAATGCTAAAACTCACGGGCTTTGGAGATTTGGTCAGGAATAAGAGAGTTTGTGGCGTCAAGTTGTGGCTGATAAATATGGGTTAATTAATGATTGGGAAACAAAAAATTTCCTGCTTCCATATGGGTGTAGCTGTCGGAAAGCAATTATGAATTTGGAAGTGGATTTCAAAAAAGGGATTAAAGTGGAAGTGGGCTTGGGTCCTAAAACAAGATTTTGGGTGGACCGTTGGTGTTCATCGAGACCTCTTATGGTGGAATATCCAAACATTTATCGCTTAGCCAGAAATAAAGAGGTGATGGTCGAGGATTATTGGGTTCTGTCGGGTGAGGGTGGCGTTTGGCATGTGGACATTCACAGAGGCTTAAATGGTTAGGAAATTGAGGACATGGTGAATTTGCTAGGTAGGGTGGACCCTATACGTCTACGATTGGAGGTGGATGATTGCTTACACTTGTCCTATACTAGCAATGGGACATTTTCGGTAAAATCCTATAGGGGGAGTCGTTGGGCGAAGGTTGAAACGGAAGGAATTTAAACTACAATTTGGAAGCTTCTCATTCCATCCAAAGCTACTTTCTTTATTTAGACACTTGTTAATGGCCGTCTCCCTACTATTGATTTGCTTCAGCATAGAGGTATGATCATCCCGAATGTTTGCCCCCTTTGTTTGCATGACATGGAGAGTATTGATTATATATTCATTCATTGTCCATAGGCTGTGGAGATTTGGGAGATGTTCTTGAAGGAGATTAACCTATCTTGGGTGTTCCCTAGTAGGGTTGTTTCATTGATTGCCTCCTGGAATATTAAAAGGGTCTCCAACAAGGGATGCTCTCTTTGGAAGCTAGTATGTCTGGCAGTTTGTTGGATTATTTGGCTAGAGCATAACAAAAGGGTATTTGAGAGGAGCAGGGAACTGGCGTATAATATTTTTTGCAGGGCAAAGAAGCTGACTTGTTTATGGGGCATAAACTGTAACTAAGAATATGGGGAATTACTCGCCAATGGATTCAAAAAGGAAGTGGGGATCTCTTTTCATTTGTATTTAGTTCTTTGTTTTTGCTTGTTGGTTTGTAGCCTTTGGGGATTTCTCATCCATTTTCTCCTAATGAAATTTTCATTTATAAAAAAAAAAAAACTCATTGAGTCTCTTCTTAGGTAAAAATTGTTTTCAACTATCCGAAAATCCAAAAACTAAGAAGATAAAAATATCATACAACTAAACTCAAATATTATAGACGAAACTATTCATTCCCCTAAATAATGTGACTTAATTTGAATTTCTTAACAATTTGAAAATATCTACTTTTAGTTGCTTGACATGTAACCCAAGGGTTGTATTTTATGATGCAGACAACATAATAAGACCCATGCATGTGCCCCCACATAGGAGGGCTAGATTTAAAATAGATTGCTCTAAACATAAGCTCTTGAACATAATATTAGGGATGAAGAGGGTTGCAGAGAATTTAATCAAAAAAACCAATTCATTGGATTCAAGAATTAGGAAAACAAAAACATAAAAGGGAAATAAAGGGAAGGAAACATGTTGCAGAGAATTAATCTTCAACAAGGAATTCTAGGCCTCCACCTAGTTTGCATGACCTTAGGAAGGGCTAAGGAAATCACTCCTGGTTCGAGCAGCACACAACATGAGAACACACCATAGCCAATTACACAAAATATAGAAAATTTTCTTTCATTCAACATCCATCCTATCATTGATCCATCATGGGCTATATATCCCATTACAATTTCATAATTTAAAATACCCCCAACATAAAAACATAATTAAAATAAACCCCTTAAACTCTTTTAATTACTAATAGGATCCAAACTTTAAAAGACTCTTAAATAGAACCCCTAAACAAGCTACTATTGTAGAACTAATGAAATAAAAGAAATAAAAACAACTCCAAAAGATGCTCCACACGATCACAATTGATCCTCCTTCGAATGGGTGTTCGAATGGGGTCTACCCACACACAATATGAGGTCTATGTGCAGCTTCATGTCCCTATCATACCCCCCTTGTTAGAAATAATTCAACCTCGAGTTTTAAAATGGGGAATAATAACCATCACGAACAATCTAGAACCATGTTGTCATGTCAACTCATAAAGGCTTGAAAGTGGGTAAACTTGATAATATTCTTCAGCCATCTTCACCCCGAACTCTTTGGTGGATGGAGTTAGCATAAGGGACTGAAATTCTGCCACAACTTGAGCTTGAGCTTCAACTAGGGGTTGCTCATGACTCTGGACAGCAATAGAGAGCCCTTCCTTGTTTATCACAGCAAGTGACTCTTCAAGAGGTTGAAAATCCTCAACATCCTCATTGGAATGTTCTTATATCCTTGTAAACATGTCCTCTTCCTCCAGAGGCTTCTCAGACTTCAACAAGTTTGAATTATGAAACTCTTGAATCTCTCATTTGACCTCATTCTCTAAGTGATTGGTCGAACCCTTATTAATTTGCTTAATAATATTGTCAATGTCCCTCTTGTGGTCTTCCATCATACGTTTCACATCCTTGATAACAAACTCTTTCAACCTTGTGTTCAATAGCCGATGTTGTCACCGAAGGGTCAAAAGTGCATTCCAATCATATTTGTACCCATGCTTTGCACTCCACTCTAACTCTTCGATATCAACCAAGATACTTCAACTTTTCCTTGACATCTTCCTCAGAACAAGATTTCAGCCCAGTTCTAAACTCCTCCAGCTCATCCTTACTCTCACAACCCAAACATTAAGGTATTTATCACACTTTCCTGGGCTGTAACAAAATGCTAGTTGCTTGAAAAATCAGTATAGTAAAGGCGAGTAGCAAGGCTGTAGTAAAGATTTCAAGTTTGGGACAGTTCATACAAGTGTGGCTAACAGTGATGTCCAAAGGGAGTCTTATGGTCTTTATGTGATTGACACTGGGATTTGAGTTAGGCTAAGTCTGGACAGCAGGCTGATCGGAGTAAACAGGGACTGAACTAGTATAAATATGGCCAAGTGTAACAGTTTACAGCATATAAGTACCATAGTTTATGTCAAGGATTAACAAGTTGACGTTAAACACTCTTAATTCAGAATGATGGTCTAACGATCCACCACCAAACATAAATCAGAGTACTATTCTGTAATCCAAAACAACTTCCATATACTTATCTCGTCAGGTGTGATAAAATTCAGCAACCAAGAGTCTGGAATACCCAGGAATGATGCTTCTATTCTGCCTCGATCTGAAGTACCAGTCGTATGATGCAGCCAACACTTGGGAATCCAGAAGTCTGACTCAAAGATGATGCCTCCAGCAGCAAGAATCAGGTCTAAGAGTTTCTCATGGGTTGCTATCGACTCACAAACACCTGATAGGTTATCACAAGCTTCAAAAAGAAATAAATTCCTTCATGAGCTTTCTTTCCAGCCAGAGAGAATCCATCAAATAATCAAGTCCCTGTCGTGGTTGGCCCTACTTTTATTTTCAGTCAAAATAATCCCAAATACTAGAGTTCTATGTGATTAGGACTCTTAAAATTTTGCCTTCCACGTGTGGTTTTTAGTTTGGGTAGAGTTTCCCTTCAAGAATCACTAAAAGAAAGTCCAAGTGGAACTAAGAAGGGTCCACTGATTGATCGCATGGCCTCCCCTTTCAGATTCCCCCCTTGAAATATCCTTATTAAAGATCCTATGTAGAAGATGAGGGGCCCACATAATGTGCTGTACAAATCCGCTTTCACAATTTACAAAATCCCACTTAAAAATGAGAGTTCCAATAATTAGGGACACTTTAATTAGTAGCCAACTCGTATGGAATTCTGTGGACAACTTTTCCTCTAAAACAAACCAGAATAGGAACTTTAATTAAATAAAAGAGGGCCCACCTAGATGATCGCATGGTCTCTCCCCTGAAAAACTGGAATAATCTTCTGAAAAAGGTAAAAATCCCAGGATGTTAGGACTCTTTATGCATTCAAAACTGTGGGGAAGTTTCGGACAGAACTTCTCCTTCAAACTCCCTTTATAAAGAAATCCTATGTAGCACAAGGGGCCCACACAATGATCGCATGACTCTCCTCTTGCAGATCTGGAAATTCCTCCAAAAAAGGGGAAAATCCCATTTAATTGGGACTCTCTATAACAGCCCAATTCGAGGTGGAATAATTGGACAGATTGCTTCCCTTTTTTTACTTACCTCAAAGTAAATCTTTGACCAATATGGGGGGGGGGGTGTAATCAAATTTCCCTTGAAAGCTTCCAAAGTCAGAGTCCAGAGAATTTTGGACTCCTCTAAATCTGCCGCCAACCTCACAAAGAATCTCCTTTATTTGAACTTATAAGACCCCCAAAATGTCCCTCCAAAGCTAACCTAACATGGCTAAGATGGGAATTCCAACCCAAACAAAAAAAAAAGATCACACGACTGATTGGGTTTTCAAACTTCCACAAGGCTTGGGGTCTGGAAATTTTGACCAAAATTCAAAAATCTAACTTCCCAGACTCTGCCGCATGGCATACCATGGAGGGATTTGACTTCCATGCATTGAAGAAGGTCGAAACTCAAGGCAAAGATAGCCTCGTGAACTGTGATATTTAGTCTATGGTTTCCAAACTTGTACACGAAGGGAAGAGGACTATTGATTGTTTGATTCAAAGTGTAAAGGGTGGGGAGGAACTATAAGCCAAAAGGGTGTACTTTGAAGTTCAAGAACCAACCACATAGCAGTTAGATTCTAAAGGAAAGATGGACTGTTGTAGTAGAAATCAGCATACTTTAACAAAGCATTAAATGAAGGTAAAGATTAAGAGGAAGAAGCTAATCAAGAAGAAGGATTAAGGGATTGAGGGAGTCACTAAAACAACAAATATAATTAAAAGAATGAAAAGAGGGAAAGAAGAAAACTTGTCAAACAAAAGACTTTCAAGAAGAAATAGTCAAGGCCTCAATCCAAGGGCCCCAGCTGGAATGGAGCCAACTGGGACCCTGGCTTTGATACCAAAAATGATGCAGCACAGAAGCTCTTGAGCATAATACTAGGGATGAAGAGGGTTGCAGAGAATTTAATTAAAAAAACCAATTCCTTGGATTCAAGAATTAGGAATACAAAAACATAAAAGGGAAAGACGGAAAAGGAAACATGTTGCAGAGAATTAATCTTCAACAAGGTATTCTGGTCCACCTGGCTTGCATGAACCTTAGGAAGGCCTAAGGAAACCACTCCGGGGTTGGGCAGCACACAGCATGAGAACACACCATAGCTGATTGCACAAAATGCAGAAAATTTTCTTTCATTCAACATCCATCCTATTATTGATTCATCATGGGCTATAAATCCTATTACAATTTCAGAATTTAAATTACCCCCAATAAGAGGAAGTACCATGGTGTATGCTATTTGTTGATAATGTTGTGTTGATTGATGAGACTAGAGAAGGGGTAAATGTCAAGTCAGAATTATGGAGAGATGTTTTAGAATCAAATGGTTTTAGGATAAGCCGGACTAAAACATAATATATGGAATGCAAGTTTAGCCAAAATAGAAGTAGAAATAAGGGAGTAGTTAGAATTGATAACCAAGAGATACCTCGGAGTGACCATTTTCGTTATCTTGGTTCAATCATACACAAAAAGGGAGATATAGTAGATGATGTTGTTTATAGAATTAGGGCAGGATGGCTAAAGTGGAGATGAGCTTTTGGAGTGTTGAGTAATAAATGAATACCATTAAAAATTAAAGGGAAAATTTTATAAGACCAGTCATGTTTTATGGAGCAAAATGTTGGGCAGCCAACAAACAACACGTACATAAAATGAGTGTGGCTGAAATGAAGATGTTGAGATGGATGAGTGCAATACAAGAAATGATAGAATTAGGAATGAATCCATTCACAGGAGCTTAGGTGTAGCACCAATAGGTAATAAAATGAGGGAAAGTCGACTAATATGGTTTGATCATGTGTAACAAAGACCAGTGACTGCACCAATGAGAAGGAGTGAAATGATGCAAGTTGAAGGTGCTAGGAGGACTACTGGAAGGCCAAAATTGACCTGGGTTGTAGTAAAGAAAGACATGGCAGCTTGTAATTTAACGGAAGACATGGCCCTAAATAGAGTGGTATGGCAGAACAGGATTTGTGTACCCGACCCCAAATAGTTGGGATAAAGCTGTTTGTTGTTGTTGTTGTTGTTTAAGGTAGATTTCATTGATTGGTTAGGACAGCTACTCGCCCTGATATCACTTTTGCAGTTAGCATGGTTAGTTAATTTATGCACTCACCCAGAGTACCACATTGGGATGTAGTTGTGCATATTCTTCAGTATTTAAAGGGAAGTCATGGACAAGGCATCCTACAGAAATCCAACACTTACATGTTGAAGACTTTGCAGATGCTGGTTGGGCTGGTGCATCTTCTAATAGAAGGTCTACTACAAGGGACAAGGACCTGAGACATTGCCACAAAATTTAATACTTTAAAATAACCATACCACGAAATCAAAGAGGGTTGGAAAGCATAAAAATAGATTAGGCTTAAAAGAAACAGCACATGTGGACATAGAAAACCACCCTGTTTAGATTATTACATCAGTAAAAAAATTAAATAATAAAAGAGCAATTAAATCTTGAAGAGAAAGAAAAGTCAGAACATAATTTGAACACAAAGATAAAAGATATTGAATTCAAAACATGTCTCTTATACAAAGAATAACTTTCATTCACAATTGTTTAGGCAACAAATCTTATCCATAAAAGGGAAGATAATTCAGGAGACAGAGAAGGATACTCAGACTCTACATGCAGTACCGTTTACCTGCTCATACAACTAGAGCTGGACCAAAACTTGAATGCCCACCAAAGCATTTTTCACAGAATTGCTATTCATACTCGAACTGCACCTCTACATGCATATATTTCCTCATAAGTCGAACAAAGGACGAGGTAAAATTGGCCAACATATGGTATTCTTCATGGGTTTTGGCCTCTGAAACAACCCCACGAATTACCAACTTCTTAAGATTAGGGCATCTTTCAAGCACTCCTGCAACCCACTGTGAAAAGAGATCACAAATTACAGTCCACCCAAGTTCCAATAGAACAACATTCTCCAACTGAGATGACCCTTGCAAACCATAGTGAAGCAGTCCATCTCTTAAATCATAACTTAGGGAAAGATGGCTTAGACGAGGAAAGCAAACAGCAATGGTTTCCAAATCCACGATCTCATCTTCATCGTCAAACACCACGCCCCAAAGTCGAAGCCTTCTCAATTTTGACGATCTTGAGATCATTTGGTAGAACTTTGGCCACATGATCGTGAAGTTGCTGATGTCTACAACCTCAAGATTTTCAGTACTCTCACCAATATCAAGATGAATTACACTAACATCATCGATCTTAAGATGCTTCAAAGTCTCCTTGCCAATAAGCTCAAAAAGCTCTAGGGTGCAATCCTTTAAATGCAAACTCTCAAGACTATCTGCCTCCAATATAAACTTGTCCAAACTGATTGCTTCAACATAAATGTTCTTCAAGGAAGGACTGGTTAGTTCCACTGTTACCTGTGTATCTGATATGGCTATCTCTGGACTGATAAGAGCCAAAACTTCAATCTTGGGGCAGGCAGTGAGCAGAAGGCTCAGATCCAATGCTGAGATACTGATATAACTCAAAGAAAGGGATTTCAGGCATGGAAATCTCTGATAACTGGGTTCAACCCCTGTGACAGAATTATGAGCCAAAACCAACATCTCCAGCTTCTGCCTACCACACTTTTCAAGAATGTTAACATTTGGGGTAGTCCGAACATTATAAAACAGTCGGCGCAAGGATTTCCTGGTATACATAAGCCAAGCAATCACTGGAGCTGCTGAAAACTCATGAACATCATCCATAAGAATAGATAGGCACTGTAAACCTGTGGTCTGTAATATTGTTTGGGTTATAAGGACCTCCAGTCGACCAGTTGTGAGATCACGATAAATAGGCCAATCGTTGGAGTTAAATGAAAGGGTGTGGAGGTGATTCTGGCAGGCTTCTCTCCACTTCCGGCAAGTTGCAGAGGCAATCACTACATCACGGGCAGCTCCAAGCAGGGAAAGTATGTTTCCAATGACTTCGACGGGAAGATACTCCATACCCAATAGATAATAACAAAATTAAAACTGCTTACAATGTTTCAGATATTATCACACTTCATGAAACTTCAAAATTTTAGTACAAGTTCACTTGAAGTATCTTCATGCCAAAATGTGGATTGACCAAGAGACATAAAATCCGCCATTTGGGTTTCTCACTGGTGATCAAAATGTATCAGGTTCCAGGAACCAGATACTCAAATCTTCAGAAAATTGGGTTATCCTTTTCAAGGACGGATTTCATGAGGAAAAAAAATGCCACATCGATTCTCAGGTTTTTCATAGACAAAAAGGGTTCTGAATTCAATCAGATTAACACTATTAAAATCAGAACAGATCATCATACAATTTCGAACAATTGTTTCACATTAATTCATTGAAGAAACTCCATACTCGTCATAAGATCTAGCATCTGGGTTATGCAAAAAGGCTATTCAAATTCTTTTACACATCTTAACCGATTCCAGAAAAATTCGAACCAATCATCCGGAAATCAAGGAACCCAACCGAAAGGAAATCCAATGGGCAATACACAAAATCCAATAAATCGTAATAAGCAGCATCTAGATAGTTCTCAGAACACCAACACATTTAAAATTAAACCATAATTCGCGAACTTTAGAATCAATCGACCAACCAAATTCCAACAAAATCCTTCATAGAATTAAATGTGAATACTCCAACGTTACTCAACTAATAAAAACCCAAGAAAAGTGAAATCTAGTATCTGGGTTTCTCACCAGGTGGACCGACAAGGCAAAAAATCTTATCAGAAATCCAAAACCAATCGATTGAACGGCCAATTTAAAACTCCAACGATCCCAGAGATTTCGAACATAGTAGATGGGCGCTCAATAAAGGCGGAGCAGATCAAAATCAATGGAAGCCGCACCAGAAAATGGAAAGAGAATCACACCACCGTTGAAGAGAGATAAAGGCAACGAAGCGATGAAACTGAGTGGGAGAGGCAGAATTGGAATTTTTCGCCGAAGAAGAAATGGTCAAGCGTGAGAGGACGTCCCTGCTATCTCCTCACTTCGCACGCATTCAAGCACAAGTCCCGCACGCGTCAGCCTGGCGAGAAGTCCTTTGGCACGTGTGAATATTCACTGGGCAATAACCGACGCGCTTGCAAATATACGCCGTCGGTGTATCTATGACAGCACGGGCGGGGAGTCTCCTGCGTCCATTAGGCCTGTCTGGTTGACTTGAATTGAATAGAAAATGATGGGAAAGAATAGAAAAGACAATAAATTACATTGTATGGAATGTTGAAAATTTTGAAAAAAAGTAAATCAAATTTTTTGACTGCACATCTTTCTTCATTTTTTGATTGCATGGAAAATTCTAGGGATGGGAAATGAGTTTTCCTAACCACACATTTTTAAAATTAAAAAAAAATATTGGATTTTTGCATTTCTTTTGGAAAACCTACAAAAAAATTGAACTTCCCCTCAATTTTTAGTGACCAAACACCTTTTGAAAAAAGAGTTTTCTCAACTTCTCATGCATTCAGGGATAAAAGAAAAAGGAAAGAAAAAATCTATAATTTTCAAGTATTTCCTTATGGTTGTTTGGTTGCCAATAAAAAGAAGAAGAAAACTTGTCTTACAATTCTCGTGAGAAATGGATAATTTTCAGACGAGTCATGTGAAAATAATACGGCAGCAGACAAAAAAAATAGTTAGTTACATAAGAAAATTTTCAAAATTAAGGATTTCAGGTTCTTAGCAACAAGACAGCTTGAAAATGATTTTCCTGATAAAATTTTGTCAAGAATCGCAAGAAAACCTGCTTTTCATGGCAACCATACAAGCTTTAGTATTGCACCACATACAATTCTGTGTTGTGTGCACATAGCTTGCAAGTTCCCACTACCTCGGATCAGTCTCTAGACCGGATATGTCTAGCATTAATTTCATGCCAACACATGGCAAAAATAGTGAATTTTATTTTTAAACCCATGGTAAGAAAACATCTTTTCACTTTTTTCACCACATGCCTACGCAAAATTGATGCTTGATTGACACTTGACACATTTGGACTGGAGACAACCCGGACTGTTTAGATGCAAGGATTCACTACCAACAACATGTATAAGAGGCCGGAGTAGTGCAGATAAGGTGTGTTTTTTCTTTTTATATTAAAAAAAAAAGGATAGAGAAAGAAACAAACAAACAAGGCGTTTGTTTTCTCTAATTACTTCATTTGGGTAAACTTATCTAAAGTGAAGGCATTTCCTAAAGATCTTTCGAGAGAAGTAGTCAACAGATCTAATGATACCGAGATTCGGTTCCCCCGGATGGTCTTCTGATCACCCTTGATCTAGAATCTCGCTCACGGATCTCACCTACATCAAGATAGTAAATAGTGTTAATGTGGCACTAACTGATGATACCGAGATTCGGTTCACCCAGATGGTCTTCTGATCACCCTCGATATGGAATCTAACTCATGGATCTCACCTGCACCAAGATAGCAAACGGCATCGGTGTGGCACCAGCCTACACCCCTCCGACACTCAAGTTAGAGATTGGAGATCAGAAAATTCTTGTATTCCCTTATTTGGGGTGATTGTACTTACCTTATTCTCCAAGAGTTCTCTTCTTCATATATGAGTTCTCTCCATAGTCCCCCCTAATTGGTCAGGAATATTACGAGTTAGTTAGAAGAACATGGATGAGTAGTACACATGTCGGCGTCAGATTGGTTATCACCCTACATCCTGTTACTATATTTTTATCCTGGTTCTAGTCGGCTCGGCCATTATTGTTTAATGAATTAACTATCGGTTCGATAATTGCAAAGCAATCATACATTGGTTGCCTACTCTAATGGGTCGCTTATTCATGTTCCTTTATCCGCGAGTTGGTTGGTCATCTGATGGGTTGGTCGGGAGTCTGTACCATTTTGTTATCGGTGGATCGGTCGAAGACTAGGTCACTGATAAGCCGCTCGGCATAAGCGACTGAGGATTTGAACCGCTGGTGGATTGCTCAGCGAATTAGTAGGAAAATTGGTTGGACCAGGGTGATTCGTTTGGTCAATCGGCTCAATCAGCCCGGGTCCAAATTCCTCATCATCATCTACCCCCAAATTCCCTTTATTTGTTAGCTTAAACGGACATATGGAATTTGAAAAGCCATCTGAGTCGATTGATGTGCCGACCTTTCGACTTCATCCTTTTTGAGTTGTCGCTATTAATGACAATAAGACATTTGAGTTGGCAGCCATTTTTCCTTGAACCGCGCCATTATCCAATGGCGGGGATGATTTAGACAATCCAATGATCGGGGGTTGCCTGAGGATCCTATACATGGACGCCCTTACCCTTTTTTGGAGTCTTCCACTTTCCTACGATTATCTTCCAGTGTTGTGTTTGGGTTATTTGCTATGTTCGTGCTTGCATCGTGCTCAAGGATTCATCAGCTGGGAAAGTCGTCGAAAGGTATTTTCCATTCTATTATCCCCTTTCTCTGGCTTTCCTCTTTTCTTCATCTTGCTCTGGTACCGTCACTCTTCCATTGAGCCGTATCCCTACGCTTTTTCCTTTCCTTTGCATCAGTTGCGTTTCCATTCACCTGTCTTCACCTCTCCTTAGGATTCCACCCTGGATCCTACCAGAGCTCCTTTTGGTTTTCATTTAGTTTGTTTTTGCTACTACCTTTGTACTCAACAACGTCTTCTTGACCTAAGTGTTTTAAGATTCGAGTCTTCCATTTTAAGTAATGTTTTGAGCCAAATCTTAGAAGTAATAGGCCATTCAATCGACGTTGTGTTTGCTCTCGGTCGGATGAGTAACCCAACTAATTCTTTCGATTCTGTCATGGCCCTTGATGAGAATCTGGTCAAAGTGGACTCACTTGACTCAGCTCAACCTTCGGTGCCTGTTAGGTGGGGTCATTTTCCTAGCACGCCATATGCTGCTGAGCCTGTTCTTTTGACTCTGTCGAGGTCCCGGTTAGAGGATTTGCATGATATCTACCAAATCCCGGAGTCAGTTAGTCTAAGGGTCCCCATTTTTTATAAGTGAGCCGCCTCTTATATTCCTAATGAAGTTGCCATTTTTGAATAGGCTCTAGAGGCCAGTCTATGGTTTCGTATTCATTTGTTTGTCTGTCAACTCCTTACCCATCTCTACCTAGCTCTGGGACAAATCATGCCCAACGAGTGGAGAATTCTAATCGCTTGCATGGTGTTATGCCCTACATGCAGCGACGGTCAAGATCATCTCATTATCCCTAAATTTCTCCACTACTACAAGGCAATGGAGATGCATTCGGGGTGGTGGTATTTTACCGCTCGGGTCCCCAAGCGAACGTTAATCTTGGGCCTTCCAACTTCAAATAAAGGTTGGAAAAGGACGTTTTTCTTTGCGTCTGGGGGAGGGTTGGAGTATTTCTCGTGGGAGCCGCCTGTTGATCGAGTTTGCACAGTCCCCAAGATATGGGGAGGGCCACATAGAGAAGATAACCTTCGGTTGTCATAGTTTCTCTTACTCATTTTCCATTTGGTCGGTCTGATCCTCCTTGCTTTTGTAGCGTTGACCAAGCATCCATTATCCGAAGCTCAACTTGCGAGGTTGGAGCATGCTTTTACGCATTCGGTTAGGGATTACTCTCTGTTAGTAAATCCCGAGTCACTTTCTTCATATTTACTTGGCCCAAAAATTCCTTCGTCTAGGCCGTTATCCTTATCAGTCGGTCAGGCATCGGAGTCAGCCCTTTTGCCGATCGGTCAGGCGTATGGGTTAGTACTTTTACCAGTCGGTCATTCAAGTCGTCATCCACCCATCTCAACCATTATCTCATTTCCTTTTCATTTCTTTTTATCTACTTGATCATTTGCTCCTTTTGTAAATAAATTTGTCATACCATCAAAATCTTCCCTAGCTAGAGTCGCCTCTAAAACTACCACTAGGAGCTCACACAAGAAACCGAAGTTCTCTCACATTCGCTCTGTTGAGAAGGACCGACTGAGCTCAGTTCCTCATATAGTCGCCCCTTCGATCGGCCTACCCCCTCCCTCTTTTGTCAATCTAGAAGAGGCCTTGGAGACTGCTCCTACATTCGACGAGTGTGTCGACGATCTTCTAGTGCAAACCCCAGGGGGGCCTTCCAAAGGGAAGGAGACGACTCCCCCTTCTCTGTTGGGTGATGAAGAAAAGGCGGTCGCCCACCTCCGCTCGGTCATTTCTGACCACGACGTGAGGTATTTCAAGGGCAACAGTACAAGTGCCTTGGTAAGGAGCACCTTTTTCGACCTCAGGAAGGTAGAGTGCTCCTCTTTCTTTTCTTAATCCAGTTATCATTTTGTTATCTATTATTAAACATTTTTTTGCAGGTGCTGACGAAGTTGGCCGTTCAAGCGAATCGTCAACATGCCCCATACGCTTATATAGGTGAGCTTAAGAAGAAGCTCTCTGAGGTTGATTCTGAGCGGTCAGCACTTAGGAATAGACTTATCGAGACTGAGGTCAAGCTGAAGAGCAGCGAGACCACACTGGAGGGGGGTCGAGACCAACTTGAGGGGAAAAAAGTTGGGGCCACTGTGCTACAAGCAACTCTGGACAAGATGAAGTCCCGTTGGGAGGCGAAGAAAGAGAAGGTTGTCGGGGAAGTGGTCACGGCGTACATGGAGTTAGAGGCTTTCAATGACAAGACCACTACATTTTTCATCAGTGGTTTCAAGGCCCTTCGTTGTTAGGCTCTGTGGGTTTATCCTGATCTCAACCTTTCCATGTTTAAAGTCGATTCTGAGTCTAACTCTGTGGTGCCCGAGCTAGCAAAGGAGGCCGACGCGGAGATGGAGAAAGATGATGCGACCTCATGAAGATGTTTCCTTTTTTTTCTTCTTTTTTCTTTTTTTTTGTATGGATCGAGAGTCCTTTCCTTTTGCTTTCTTGTAATCTGACAATCATTTGAATGAATTTCTCTTTTGACTAGTGATAGTTCTTCATACCATTTTGTAAATCGCTCACTTCCATAAGTGGTTTGTCTTATTCGAACATTTCCTTATGACGCTTGACACATAAACCGAGGGTTACTTTTTTGGAGTCTATTTGATGTTCCAAATTTTAATCGTATATCGTTGTAATGGGTCAAGCATAGTTTTACTAGACCTAGTCCATTTTTTAAACACCACTCGGGACTTTAATTGTAGACCGGGGGTCATTTTACTGGACTTAATCCATTTTTTCGACACCGCTTAGGACTTCAATTGTAGACCGTTGTAGCAGACCGGGGTTGTTTTACTGGACTTAGTCCATTTTTCTGACACCATTTAGGACTTTGATTGTAGACCGTTGTAGTAGACCCGAGGTCGTTTTACTGGGCTTAGTTCATTTTTCCGACACCACTCGGGACTTTAATTATAGACCGTTGTAGTAGACCGGGGTTGTTTTACTGGACTTTGTCCATTTTTCCGACACCGTTCGGGACTTTGATTGTAGACCATTGTAGTAGACCAGGGATTGTTTTACTGGACTTTGTCCATTTTTCTGACACCGCTCAGGCTTTGATTATAGACCGTTGTAGTAGACCGCAGGTCGTTTTACTATACTTAGTCGATTTTTTTGACATCGCTCGGGACTTTGATTGTAGACTGTTGTAGTAGACCAATGGTCATTTTACTGGACTTAGTCCATTTTTCTGACACCGCTTGGGATTTTAATTATAACTGTTGTAGTAGACCGATGGTCGTTTTACTGGACTTAGTCCATTTTTCTGACACCGCTCGGGACTTTGATTGTAGGTCGTTGTAGTAGACCTATGGTCGTTTTACTGGACTTAGTCCATTTTTCTGACACCGCTTGGGACTTTAATTATATATTGTTGCATCACATGATAGTAAGGAAATTTCATTATTTTAGAGTAAAAAATACATGTCTATTGGTAATACCTTTTTAGGTGTTCAATATTCTATGGTTGAGGTAGGAGCTTTCCTTCAATGGATTCCAAGTAGTAAGTGTCATTCCGTGCAATCTTGGTTACTCTGTAGGCTCCTCCCAATTGGGTCCCAACTTGCCTTCGCCTGGGACCTGCGTTGCTACGCTTACCTTCCGGAGGACAAGGTCTCCATTCTAGAAACCCCTCAGTCAAACTTTGGCATTGTAATATTTTATCATTCTTTGTTGGTATGTTGCCATCTGTAGGGAGACATCATCTCTTTTTTCCTCTAAGAGGTCTAAGTTTAAACGCAACTCTCTTTCCGTCTGCTCGTTTGGTGACATTTAGATCCTCAGACTTGCCATCCCGATCTCCATGGGTATAATCGCCTCACAGCCGAAAGCCAAGGCGAAGGGTGTCTCTCTTGTGGGACTCCTCAAGGTGGTTCTGTAGGCCCAGAAGACCACTGGCAGCTCATCAACCTATTGTCATTTCGATGCCTCTAGCCTGGTCTTAATTATCTTTAGTATTGTTCTGTTGGTGACTTCCACCTAACCGTTGGCTTGAGGATGTGCCGGGGAGGAGAAGTGATTCTTGATTCCTAGCTGAGAGCAAAACTCACAGAAAATACCTGTTGTCAAACTGCTTCCTATTATCAGTAATTATAACCTGCGGTATTTCGAATCGACATATTATAGAGCTCTAGACGAAGTTGCGTATGTTGTCCTCGGTTATAGTCGTCAGTGCTTTGGCTTTAACTCACTTTGTAAAATAGTCGATAGCCACTACAAGGAATTTTCTTTGTCTCTTCGCCAAGAGAAGGGGTCCCACAATATTTATCCCCCACTAAGTAAAGGGTCATGGTCTCGTGATGGGCATGAGCTCTACCGCAGGCTGTCTAGGAATGTTGGTAAACCACTGGAAACTATCGCACCTTCAAACAAGATTCGCTGAGTCGGCCTGCATTGTTAACCAGTAATATCCTACTATGACTAGCTTATGAACGAGCGACTGATTGCTTGAATGGTTTTGGCATATCCCTTCATGAACCTCCCTCATGACGTAATTGGTCTCAGCTGGTGACAAACATCTCAAGTATGGCATGGTGAAACTCCGTTTGTAAAGAATATCATAAATCAAGGAATATCGATTAGCTCAAAGTTTGAGCTTTCTAGCTTTACCTCGGTTCAGCGGTAGACTTTCTGTTCTAAGAAACTGTGTGATGGGGGTCCTCCAATCATCTCCACGCTCATTTGTGCACACCAGGAGGCTCGGCTCATCTTCCATACTAGGTCAAATAGGGTGGCTTACTGGCAATCGGTTCCTCACAATATACTTGTCATCAAATGCTAGTCGTGCTAGTCAGTTTGCATGTTCGTTATGACTTATTGGGATATATTGGACCTTGACAACCTCAAAGTGGGACATAAGCTTAGTGACCCTAGTCAGGTATTTTTTCCTTTGGTCCTCCTTGGCCTTGTACTCACCAATCACCTATCCCTCGGCAAGCTTGGAGTCAGTGTAAACTGCAACACGCACACTCCCTGCTACTTTTGCCAGACTTAATCCAGTTATCAGTGCTTTGTATTCTGCTTCATTGTTTGTTATGTTAAACCCTAGCTGGATTGCGTACTCAATCTCTAACCCCTCGAGTGTAGTCACTAGAAGCCCTGCACCACTGGATGAGGTAGTGGACGATCCATTCATGTGGAGGGTCCATTCTGACTCGGAAGGACTCCTCTCGTTTATCTTTGTAGGAGTTTGTTCTACCAGGAAGTCTACCAAGACTTGCACCTTTATAGCAGTCCTTTGTCGGTGGCTGACATCAAACTCGCCCAGTTCTATTGCCCACTTCACTAACCTGCCAGACATTTCCAGTTTTTGCGGCACTGCTCTCAAAGGTTGGTTTGTCAGCACTATAATCAGGTGGACCTAGAAATAAGGTTTGAGCTTCCTTGTTGTTGTTATGAGGTCGAATGCTAGTTTATCCATAGGTGGATATCTTAACTCTGCTCCATGGAGGGCTCTACTGACATAGTACACTGAAACCTGATTATGCTAATCTCTGACTAGAACCGAGCTGACCGCTACTTTGGACACTGCCAAATATAAATATAGGTATTCTCCTTGCATCGTACGATCGAGGGTTGGTAGGCAAGCCAAGTGCCCTTTGAGATCTTGAAACGATCGATCAGCCTCTCCGATTCATTCGAATCCTTTCTTTAAGAGGCAAAAGAAAGGAAAACATATGTCCGTCAACCTCAAGATGAACCGGCTGAGGGCCGCGACCCTACCTACCAACCACTGCACGTCTTTCATGGTCTGTGGCGCCTTCATGCTCAAGATAGCCTCCATTTTCTTACGATTTTCCTGAATTCCCTTGTGAGAGACCATGAATCCTAAGAACTTACCTGTTGACACCCCAAAGGCGCACTTAGCAAGGTTGAGTTTCATCCAGAACTTCCTCAAAGTATAAAGAGTTTCTTCCTGATCATCTACGTGTTTCTTGGCTTCCATGCTTTTACTAACATATCATCTACATAAACTTCAATAGTCCTCCTGATTTGGGCCTCAAACACCTTATTCATCAATCTCTAATAGGTGGTTCCAGGGTTTTTTAACCCGAATGGCATGACCTCATAGCAATATGTGCCTCGGTCAATGATGAATGACGTTTTCTCCTGATCTTATTTTTCCATCCGTATTTGTTTATAGCCAGAGAATGCGTCCATGAAAGTGAGCAGTTCATGCCCAGAGGTGGAATCGACCAGTGCATCTATCCTCGGGAGCGGGAAATTATCCTTGGGGTAAGCTTTGTTGAGGTCAGTGAAGTCTACGCACATTTTCCACTTTCTGTTGCTCTTCTTAACCAACACCACATTGGCGATCCAGTCGGGATGGGTAACCTCCCATATGAACCTTGATTTTAATAGTTTGTCCACTTCTTCAACAATAACTTGATTCCTGTCGGTAGCGAAGGTCCTCTTTTTTTTGTCTAATCGATCTTGTTGAGGGGTCGACACTCAACCTATGTGTGATCACCCTTGGGGCGATCCCTGTTATGTCTGCATGTGTCCAAGCGAAGGCATCCTTGTAGACCATCAAGAATATTTGCAAATGGAGTTTGAATTCTTCTGAGAGTCTCCTCCCGATATGCATGACCTGTTCAGGGTAGTTGGGGTCAATGTTGAGCTCCTCTAGGTCCTCCGCGAGCACGGTCTATTTCAATTGAACGTCATCTCTATCCTCCATGTTATCGATGACAAGAGCTTCCTTCAACTCTTTCCCCTTTAAAGATTCCACATAACACTCTTGGGTTGCTGTATGATCACCTCTAACTTCTCTGACTCCCTCCTCGGTCGGGAAGCGCATTAGCAAGTGGTAAGTGGAAGTAATAGCCTTCATCTTGTTGAGCGTCGGCCTACCGATGATGGCATTGTATGCTGAGGGACAATCAGCAACCAAGAAGTCAATTGCTTTGGTCACTTGGCAAGGACTGACCCCGGCTATCACTGGCAGCATGATGACCCTAGCGGGGTATAACCTGTCTCCGGTGAACCCTACCAGAGGTGACGTGGTCAGTCAGAGCTTGTCTTTTCCAATTTCCATATGCTTGAAGGTAAACAAGTATATGATATCTGCCGAACTGCCATTGTCTATGAGTATCCTTCTGGTTCGATAGTTAGCTATGATCAATGTGACTACTAGGGCATCATCATGAGGGTGCTGCACTCCTCAGGAATCTTCCTCTATGAATGTAATATCTTCTTGACAAGTTCAAGGGCACTTCTAGGGTCTATCAGTCGAGTACCTCCCCTTGTAAAGCTCTCATTGCCCGTGCATGCTCCGTTCAAACCGATTTTGACTCACCACCTCCTGCAGATCCTCCGACAATGACTTTTATCTCTTATAATGGCTCGGATTCAAGATTCCTTCGACCTCGTAGCTCTCTTGAGTGCTTCTATTTGATCATTCAGGTCAACATAATCCTTTGTATTATGGCCATGGTTGCAATGGAATTGATTATACTTCTTTTGGGATCTCTTCTCCGAAGGAGTCTTGAGCTTTTCGGGCCACTTCAAGGATGGATCATCATGTATATACATAAACACCTATTACAGGGGTGAGTTGAGCGGAGTGTAAACCTGCGCTAGCGTGGTTGGCTAGCGTACTTCTCTCAGTCTTACCACCTGGTCAGCACTGTCCCTCGTCCTTGCTTCACCTTCTATAGCTTTTTGTCGTTCATCCCTTTTTTCTCTTTGACAACTCTCGAAGCTCATTTCCATGGTCTCTTCTTGCCATTATTGTGTCCTTGACGTTCATATGTTTTTGGGCCCGAAACATTAACTTGGCCATGTTGCTCGGCGGAGATTTGGAAATAGAGAACAATAATTTTGCAGGTAATAACCCACCCATGAAGGTGGTGAGTACCACCTTTTCATCGGCGTCGTCCACCTTCATCACTTCCTGATTGAAGCAGGAGACATAGTCTCTCAACAATTCCCCCTTCGCTTGTTTGACATTGAGTAGGTAGGTAACAAGCATGTGATAGCGCCTTCCTCCTATGAAGTGACAAGCAAACAATTGGCTTAGTTCCGAGAAAGAGTTAATGTTTTTGGGTTGAAGATTGTTGAACCATTTTTACGTTGAGCCCTTCAGGGTGGCCGAAAAAGCCCTGCACATGATCCCATCCTAATAGTCATGTAAGAGCATCAAAGTTTTCTATGTTTCGAGATGGTCGAACGGATCCCGACTTCTGTCGAATGGCTCCATTTAGGGGATTCCAAACCTTTTGGGAAAAGGATGGGACATGATCACTAATGAGTGTACGAAAGCGCACTCTAAATATCCTACTATTGGACTAATATGCTAAAATATGAATAGAAATCATAGGAATTAATGTGTATTCTTGAATTGAGTTTCTATTTACT
>JAOXJP010129376.1:0-13640 GCA_025762735.1 Platanus orientalis | reverse complement strand
GGACAATTGATGTTGAATGCCATGCATGGAGAGAAAGGTGGTAAAACGGTGGTTAACGTATTCACCACCACCGTCACTATGAAAACATTTTGTGGGGATTGAGAGAAGCTTTTCAACAGAGGCTTTAAAAATGGTGAATGCATGAAACACATCAGATTTACGTTTTAACAAATATAACCAGGTGAAATGGGAAAAATCATCAATGAACATAACATAAAAATGAAAACCAGAGGTGGAGAGCACTGGGGAGGGACCCCAAACATCTAAATGTATTAATTCCAAAGGTGTTTTAGTTACAGAAGTTGAATGTGTAAAAGGAAGGCGATGAGATTTTGCCACAAGATAGCTATTACAATGAAAAGAAGAAACATCATTAGAAGAAAGCTGTAAAGAAGATAGAATAGATGAAAAAACAATAGACGCCGGGTGACCGAGATGATTATGCCACGTAGAGAGGTCAATGGAAGTGGTAGCCAACGCTGAAGTGTTTGATGAAGATGCATAATAGGAAGCAACAGGAATTAGATAGAGGCCACGAACACTACGGCCTTAATACAGAGGATGATTCGTAAGATTGTCCTGTATGAGAAAACCAGAAGAATTAAAACAAATGGAACAATTATTATCAGTGGTGAACTTATGAACAAATAAGAGTTTAGAAGAGAGATGAGGAACGTGGAGAATGCGTGGGAGCCGGAAGGTGTGATTCGGCAGGGAGAGGATACTGCTACCAGTATTTTGAACTAAGAGTAGTTGGCCATCACCAACAGCAACTTGCGAGGAACTGGTGTATGGATGATGAATGGAGAGTGAAAACAGGTCTGGCGTAACATGATTGGTGGCACCCGAATCAAGAAACCAAGGCACATCTGAATGAGCTGGGGCAGTAGCAAAAAATGCAATTGATGGCTGTCGTGGAAAGGATAAATGGGGAGGAGCAACGCCATAAGATGGATTTAGCTTGTAAAAACAATTGATGGCCGTGTGATTGGGCTTGCGACATATTTGACAGAAAACACGGTAGCGACCCTTGCCACGACCACGGGCCCCACCACGATGATAACTAGAACGACCACCGCGGGAAGAGGAAAACTCAGCACCAAAGACTTAGAGAGCAGCAAGTTGAACATCTGAAGCAGAGTCACCATTAGAGGATAAGGACTATTGTTCTTCAATCTGTAGCAAGTCCTAAAGCTCATCGAGACTGATCATTGTAGAGCAGGCACAAATCGCCATTTTGAAGGTGTTGAACTCGGAAGAGAGGCCTTTCAAAATATAGAAGACAATATCATCATTGTCGAGAGGAACAGGGATGGCAGCCAGCATGTCAGTAATCTGTTTGACTTGCTAAAGATAGGAGGTCATGGAGAGAGAGCCTTTACGGATATTTTGAAGGCAACTGCGAAGCTGCAGAATGTTAGATCTAGAGGAAGAGGTGAACCGACACTCAAGAGTAAGCCAGACGTCTCGAGAGTGATCAAGATGAAGAATTTAAGGGAGAACAGCCTCTGAAATAGTAGCAATGAGACAAATAAGGATCTGTTGGTCAAATAAGAGCCAGGCAGCAAACTGAAGATTCTCAATAGTTTTGTCGGAGTCATCAACAATGGTGGAGGAAGGGGCAGAGGAAGAACCATCAAGAAGATGGAGGAGTTAATGAGCTCGAAGAGCAGTAAGAAATTGGGAATGCCATAAGAGATAGTTGGAGTTGTCGAGCTTGACAGTGAGAAGGGAGTTTAGGTTAAAGATGAAGGTTTGAATCCCTGAGGCAGAGGCGGATGAAGTAGCGGAAGAAGAAGAAGATGCCATTAAGGGCCAGAAAAATGGCATTAGCCACTAGCTAGACTGATACCATGATGGTTAGGGAATATTTGAGAACCATATCGTGAGCACTGTTGATGTACTATAGCCCACATCTCTATTTTATAGCAGAGAAATGAACTCTCGAGAAGAGCCTAGAGAGAGCGATACAAGGAATATGCTTCATAAATATCTGGCAAAGAAAGAATAAAAGCAGTTACATCGAATATGCTATACGCTATTCTAACACTTCTAAAGGTAATTCAGAAGGAAGGCAGTCCGCAGCTACAAATCCCTGCCATAAAAGAGATGGGTTATTTGGCTCACATCTTCACAGCTAAAGGAACCCAAGTTATTTCTCCGTTGGTTACCCAACTTGATAACAACAATCCAGATGTGGCCACAGAAGCCGTCATTGCTCTGGGAAAGTTTGCTTGTCTAGAAAATAGTCTGCATGGAACATTCGAAAACAATTATTGAATTTAATGGGATTCCCCCTCAGATAGGTTTGGTGAAGGCCAATGAACAGGCTCAGCAACACGGGTTATTTGACCATCACAATAGCTTGCTATTGGGGTCCTCAAGCGTCACTACGCACTACTACACGAGTTTAGTGCACCCCTACAAAAACTAATTTGGCACCTGTTAAGGGAGCACACATAATCCTTTGGCTTGCCCCCCTACGTGAAAATCCTGGCTCCGCCCTTACCCATCACAATAGCTTGCTATTGGGGTCCTCAAGCGTCGCTACGCACTACTGCACGAGTTTGGTGCACCCCTACAAAAACTAGTTTGGCACCCGTTAAGGGAGCGCACATAATCCTTTGGCTTGCCCCCCCTACGTGAAAATCCTGGCTCCACCCCTGGTTGTCTCTGCTCTATTACTTGGCATTGAATGTGAGCGACAGTGAGGCTTTGGGTCAAGCAGGAGTACTGGATACTCTCATGGAGGCAATTCCTTCTGTGGTGGCTCAAAATTCTTCTTTGAAAGAATTGCTTTGCAATGCCATACGCCACCTTGAGGTCTATCAGGTTGGAAATTCACCACCACAGACTGCGCTGAACATAAGGATTATTACCTGTCAACCTGTAAATAAGCAATTTTGCAATGAGAAAATGGCACCATTTTTTTTTGCCTGTGTTTCCCTCTACCTTCTTTTTTACATGGCTCGATCCAAACCCAGTCCATTTATTAATCATGTCACAACGGGTCAATCTGCTTTGACCCAAAACACATTTCCAATCAACCCTAACCTGTTTATTTCGGAAAAAAATTAGGTGAAAATGAATCTTGTGAGAACTGTGAAAACAACATCAGGGTACGGACACATCAGCACTGAAAAGTGATAAGTACCTCCCAAAAAGTGTAAATCACTTTTTGGTACTGATGCATCAGCCCCTCTAGTGCCATTTGCACAATTCTCACGAGATTCGTTTGCACATAATCCGAGCCCATTTATTTCATGTTGGGTTCACGGGTTATGTGGTAATTCATGTAGGTAGGTCAGATTTGTGTTGTGTCAAGGGTATACTAATTTAGGGCTCAACCTAAACCCAACCTATTAATTTTTCATGTCAAAGAGGGTTAACCTGCTTTGACCCGAAACACTTTTACAGTCAACCCTAACCATGGTTTAAAAACTCAGAATCAGAATCGGAATCAGTCTGAACCGATTCCCAAGTTACATCGGCCGATCTGAGCTGATTTCGAGTTGACTTGGCCGATCCGGTGTAAAAATAAAAAACCTTAAAAATCATTTTAAATTCAAATTTTGAAAAAAAAATTATAAATTTGATGCCGATTCTCAAGTTGGATCAGTCGATCTAAGCCAATCCACACCTGGATCTGCCAATTCCCGAGTTGGATCGGCCGAGTAAATACGAACCCCGAGTTGACCCTTAAAATCTGATCGGTCCAGGCCAATTCCAAGTTGGATCAGCTGATTTGACTCAAAATCGGCCAAGTTTTGAAACCATGACCCTAACCCACTTCTTTCATGTCTAGTTTGACATGAATTTTGAAGGTAAGTTAGAGAGCTATTGAGTTTGGTATTGATTTGCAAGAGTTATGTTTAACCCTTAAATCAGCACAATCAGACAAAAAATAAGGTCATTTGAAGTCTCATTTTTGTATTTGGTGTTGGCATAGCGGAAACAACCGAAAAATCACGTGATGGGATACAGGCCTAAACCACTCATAATCTATGCAATAAAGAATAAAATAGCAAAAAAGAAATTAAACAAAAGACAAGAATTTTTATGTGGTTCAGCAATGTGTCTACATCCACCCGAGAGAATTAACTTTATTCACTATGAGAATGTGAAATCCATACAAAGAAGTGTGTTTTTCATAACCCAAAACCCACACATTTTCCCCTTGTACACCCTCTCTCTCTCACTCACTATCAAACCTTTGGAAAAAAAAATCTAGAGAAAACCCCTTGTGTGACAGTCTCTCTTCTCACCCCTTTTTTTCTTAATTTTTTAGATTTTTACTAAGCTTTTCACCCTGTGGAACTGTCACTAACAAATCCTGTCTCAAAAAGGATTCTTAACTCCAACATTGGTGGCCACCGTAAGATCATTCATGATCTAAAAGCTGGCTAAAATAAAGACATCCCCAATAATCTCCACCTTGGCTTTATTTATAGCCACCTTGAAGATTTTATATTGAAGTTAGTTTCACCTTTATCTTTGTCAAGACATAGAACGTGTGACATGTGCACCACACTCCACATTGGCCCACATTCTAGAACCACCTTGGAGAAAACATGCATTCATCCTTCTTAATGAACTCTGCACCATAAATACCTGAAATGCACCTCCACCTTGACCTTGAATTATAGTAATACCCCACAATGTCTTAAAAGGGTAAAAATATAATTTTGCATGTCTAATGATAAAATTGTCTTTTCTCATGTTTTAAACAAACCTTAGAATGATTTAGAAACCCTTGGACGAAGTTAGAAGTATAGAGCCCAAGTTTAACCTTGAACCGATTGATTTCAAAAACTGCCTCAAGTGTGCTTTAGGGTAACTTCACATGAAAATATGTACAAACTCCGAGTCAATTGAGGGAAATCCATACATGTTTAGAAATATATTGGAATCTACTTTCCAACAAAATAAACGGTCTACGGATAAGAGTCTACTAGAGGAAGTTATGCCCATTTTCCCACAAGGTGTCTGTGTTGACAGATCCACATATTTGAGGTACCTTCATGGGCCCACCAACACCAATTCTAAATAAACTAGATACTGATCCATACCTTTTTTAAAAGTTCTTCAAATTTTCTTTCCAACGCAATAAACCGCACCCAATTTGGAGTTTTCTAGAGAAAGTTATAGCAAATTTCCCACAACTGGTTTTTATGGACAAAACCTGTACAGTTTTAGGTTGCACGGGTTGGGTGCCCAAGGTATATTACTTGTCCCATGGTCATGGGGGATGCCCCAGCTTCGGAAAATTGAGAAAAATAAGGCCAAAATTTCTCCAAAAGGTGATTTTGTGACGTGGCACTTGCTCATTGGTTTCCCAAACATGTGGGTTCTCATCATGGACAAATTATAACCCTACTAACACCTTAATTAGGTCATTTTGCCTCATTAGAAGAAAAAAGAAAAGAAAATATTTAGAAAGATTAGGGAAAGGTCTTGAGCAAAAGTATGGGAGTTCTTCTGCAATTTGGTAAGTTTTACTCTCAACTCTGAAAATCTACTGAGATTAACTTGTTTTCTACTAAAACTTCATAGTTTCATTCTTAATTTTAATGTTAGATCTACTTTAATATTGTAGAGCAAGGTTATTTGAGGAGGTGAAGTGAAGGCTCCATTACCTAGAAGCTTTTGGATTGAGCTTTTGGTAAGTAATCTTGCTTACTATGGGTTTTATGACTCAAATTCTTCTTGGATCTCTTAGACCTCTATGTTTTAGTTATGGAAACTCTTTGGAATCTCTGAAAATATGTGAAACCTATGCTCTAAAACATTGAACCTTGTGAATCCTAGAGTTTAAGTTTCTCTAATAAGTAAATCTTGCCTACTATGGGTGATTTGATGTGAATACCTCTTTGATTTCAGATTATGTGATGCTATACATGGAATTCTATGAGATTGTTGGAATTAATTGAATTCAATCATTTGAAACATGTTAGATCTATGGTTTTCATCTTATTTAGTAAGTTTACATGCTCCTTATGCTTGAAATGACTCTTTTCTTATTAGAAGCTCTGAAAATTTTGAATGTTTATACTTTGAACCATTGAATCTTCTTTGATCTCTAAATCTACATCTATTTCATGAAAGCCATTGTCCTTAAACCTTGTGTGGACTGATTTCCTTCAAGAAATCCTTTAGAACATGTGAAAGGTAAAATTTCCTTATGAGAATCTTTGAAAATCTGTGTGAAGTTGTGAATCTTTCAAGATCTATTCTATTTATTATAAATTTGAAAGGTAATCTTACCTTGCATTTTGTTTCAAACACTAGAAGTGATACTAGCTGATCTCTATGAAGTGATTCATTGGAATACATGTGAATTTCTGAATTTCGATGGAAATATATTTAACTCATTGATTATATTGAACTCTATGCCTCATATGTAATTATGTGACCCATGTGAACCTTTAAATCCCATTATGTGTTTAAATCATTGACTCTATGAGAAATCTTAGTGAATCATTGTGACTCTGGACTTTTGAATATCGAATTATGCACTAACATTAATCCAAGTGAACCATGTGTCCTTTGAAATGATTGATTTATGGAAAGGTGATGTTAACGATTATTTTACACATTGTAGAAACATTCTGATTTTCAAAACTATGTGAGCCCCACTCCTAGGGTGGTACGCAAGCACTTGAAGATATTGAGCCACACTCATACGGCGGTATGCGAGCACTCAAAGATATTGAGTCCCACTTATATGGTGGTATGTGAACACTCAGAGATATTGAACCCCACTCGTAAGGTTGTATGCTAGTACTCAGAGATATGTGAAACTATGTGAACCTTCGAATTTATTGATATGAACCCTTTTGGACTTTGAACCTTTGACTATTTTGAGCCCCGTCACCGGGTTAAGTGTGTCATTTTAACTCTTTAGATATTGAACATTAAACCTTTTAGATATCAAACTTTGGACCCTTCAAATATTGAACCATGTAAACTTCGAACACTTCGAATAATGAACTGTGAACACTTTGAATCTTTGAACTCCGAATATTGAACTTCGAACATTGTGAACCATGTAAACTTCAGACACTTTGAACATCAAACTCTAAACACTCCAAAATCATAGAACATCGGATCTCTCGAGATAACATATGTCATCAAATTTGTGAGCTTCGATCTCTGTATTGAATTATTATTCAAACTTAGATATTGTATTGGACCATTAACTTCTGTTTAACATGTGATTATTGTTGCTCTATACTAGTATGATTATGATTATTACTTCGATATTTGTTTAGTTTTGTATAGACCTTTGGACATGCTAGTATCTATATTTGTGCTTTGTTTCAGATTATCTTTAGTCTGTTGGATTGCTTACAGTTTGGGACTAACCTAATCGTTTATTTTTCAGACTGACTACTGTTGCAAGTCCTCCAACTAAGGAACTTGTTATGACATCCACAACATTTTTCTTTCATTTGTATCACTATATGGATATTTTTTGAGGCCTCTTTTATGTCGGGTCCTTATTTTCAAATTTATGGATATTCCCTTTATATATTTGGGTGAGAGGGCACCCTTACGATGTGGTTATTGACTACTCTACTATAATGATTATCTTTGGAGAGTTTAGTAATATTCCTGTTGGGACTCATTGTTATTGGACTATTGTGATCTTTATGAGTTAGATTTACGCTTCCGTATTTATCGAACCGAATATGTGTGGTTATTGAATATTGAACACGCTTCTGTAAACTATTGAAATATGATTTTTGAATTAAGTGGACTTAAGAAAATTCAAATGAGAACTTGTAGACTATATTAGACTTATGGCTATTAGGCCCATGACTTGGGCCAATTTTATGTAGATTATCGGACTTGTGAAAAGTTATGAATCCGAATCCAGGGCTATGCAGATCCATATCCAAATCTAGGTTCAGGGCGTTATAATTATAACATGTTTGTTATCACCACAAACAACCATTGGTGTTAAAGAATCACCGCTATACATACCATCGAATTAATTTGATCTTAACACCATATAACTCAATCATAATATGGCCAATGCACATGTGTTGTTGTCTCGAGTTGACTCACTTAGTCAATTGCAGAGAGAGACCTTAATTCATCCTCTCTAACCGCATGAACCGTCTCACCATCGTTTGTGACCTAAAAAACTGTAGCACCTATCTTTGCTCCAATTATGAAAGAGACCTTGTATAAGTTCTTGTTATTTTGTGCATTCCATTTTCAGTTACTCGTCAAGGTCAAGGGAATACAATTAATCATTGTATTCCCCATCAGACGATATAAACTATCACACTTTTCTCCTTCATCAAGACCAAATAGCCATGTGTGATTTTCATAGCTCTGCCTGCAACTGAATACTTGCAACCCATGGAATTTAACTATTGTAGGGATATTAAATTCCTTTACATCTTTGGGACATATGCTACACCGCCTAAAGTACAAACCACTTCATCAAACATCTTGATTTCATCATCCCAACACCAATGATTTCACAAGTGGGCTCATCACCCAAAGAGACAACACATGTCTTCTTCTTTTGGAATGTATCAAAATATTCTTTTTTAAAGCATATATGAACATGATAACCTGAATCTAATATCCCCTCATCATGAGAAAAAATGTACATACCTTTGGAGACTATAAGAACATCTCTAATGTATTCTTCATATTCCTCTACTAACATTGTATTGGGATTGTCACTTTTCTTTCTGTCAGCACAATCTAGACAATCCTACTTAATGTAGCCAAATTCCTTGCAATGAAAATATTGTACCTTGCCTATTCATCTAGATTTAGACTTGGACCTATTATTCCCTAATTTCCTCTCAAATGACCTTCCTTTACAATTATCTGTCTGATCAATTAACCCAATATCTTGACCTACTTCAAGATTTAGTCTCCACCAAATTTCATTAAATAGGAGCGATGTCATGACATCCTCTAGGATTACTGTATCTTTCCCGAATAGTAATGTTGTCACCAAATTGTCATAAGAATTAGGAAATGATGTAAGAAGTAAAAGGGTCTTGTCTTCTTCCTCCACCTTGATATCAACTTTGTACAATTGATCCAAGAGATGATTAAACACATTTAAGTGTCCCAACAAATTCACACCTTCCACCATCTTTAGCCCATAGAGTTGCTACTTCAGATATAACTTGTTGGTGAGACTATTTCCCATGTAGAGTTTCTCCAACTTCTCCCATAAAACTAGTACCAAATCTTCATCCATGATGTTAAACAAAACATTATCTACAAAACAGAGACGAATTGTGTTGACTACCCCCATCTCTATGTCTTGTCAATCATCATCCTTCATCTCCTTTGATTTTTCTTTCTTTCCATGCAACACATGGTTTGTACTAATAAATCCTTCACCCTTCTTTTCTACAGAGTGAAACTACCATTTCCATTAAATTTTTCTATGGAAAACTAACCGATGGAAGCCTTTATTGTCATCATGAATCAACCCAAAATTTTTAGAAAATAGCCCTTTGAATATTTTTTTTTACTCTTCAGTTTCTTCCTCTTCTTCTCAAGCACAAACTAAAAGCTCTAATACCAATTGTTGGCATAGCGAAAACAACTTTAAAATTCTACATGATAGGATATAGGCCAAAACCACTCATGATCTATGCAATAAAGAATAAAATAGTAGCAAAGAAATTAACAATCATATCAAACAAGGATTTTTACATGGTTTGGAAACGTGCCTACATCCACAAGAGAGAATCAATTTTCTTCACTATGACAATGCGAAATTCGTACAAAGAAGTGTGTTTTCTAAAACTTAGAACCCACATCTTTTTCTTCGTGTATGCCCTCTCTCTCTCACACACACACTCAAATACTTGAAGAAAATCATTTTCTAAAACTTAGAACCCACATCTTTTTCTTTGTGTATGCCCTCTCTCTCTCACCCACACACTCAAATCCTTAAAGAAAATCCAAAGAAAACCCCTTGTGTGATTGTCTCTCATCTCATCCCTTTTTTTCTTAATTTTTAGGTTTTATATTCCTTTGGAGCCATCACTAACAAATCCTATCTCAAAAAGGATTCGTAACTCCAACATTGGTGGCCATCGTTAGATCATTCATTGTAATACCTAGTAATGCCTTAAAAGGGTAAAAATGTTATTTTTTATTGTAAGGGTAAAATTGTTATTTCACATATTCTAAAGAGACCATAGAGTGATTTAGGAATCATTTAGACAAAGGAAGAAGTATAAAACATAACTTTGACCCTGAACCTATCAAATTCAAAAATTATCCTAAAAGCGTGTTTAGGGTAACTTTTTAGGCCTACCGACACAATCCTAAGTGAATTAGAGTACAAGCCATATATCCTTGGAAAGATCTTGAAGTCTAATTTTCAACACAATAAATGGTTCACAAAAAGAAGTTTTTTAGAAGAAGTTACTTCTGTTTTATCAAAGGGTGTCTGAATCGGGGGTTTAGGACCTAAGATCCATGTGCCTAATCTATCAGGGCACATGGGGCATGTGTCTCGGGTGACCTCCTGATGCATCTCCAAGTACCTAATCGATCAAGCCATGATGCATCTCCAAGTGCCTAATTGATCAGGCCATGATGCCTTTCTAAGTGCCTAATCGATAAATGTTGAAATTCTAGAAATTACAATTTTGCCACTCTTATGAAGTGGTTTGCTCTTATTTGACCCTTACATGAGTGAGATCTTGTTGGTGACGACTTATAGCCACTATATGGCCTCATTTAGATCAATTATACCTCTTAGAACAGAGAAAAGAAGAGAGAGAAATTTGAGAGATTTTGGGAGAAAGGAAAAACTATTTCCCAATATGGTAAGTTCAACCCAATCTTAGGAACTTTTGCAAGATTAAGTGACTTTCTTCATTGATCATCTTAGTTTCATTCATTTGATAGTAGATCTACACTAATTTCTATAGAGGGAGTGAATTTGAGAGATTGAAGGGAATAAACTTAATGAAGAGATAGGATTTGAAAGGATTATAAGTACTCTTGCAAACAAATGTCATTTCCTTCATTGTTTCTTGTAGATCTGTATGAATTGATGTTGAATTCTACTATTAGATTACTTTTGACTTGGAAACTATGAGAGCCTTACTCTAATTTGATAATCCCTTAATCGAAATTGATTTTCATGTAAGTAGAGCAATGTTTCCATCATCAATGCTTATTTCCTTTGTTGAATTAATGTTATCTACTGAAATCTCATTTGAATTACTATGTAAACTAAATTTAAGCATGTTTTGATCCCATGATTCTCTCTAATGATAGATCTATGGTGTTTTCCTTTGAAATTTGTTTGTTGGATATGTAATTGACAAAAATCTAGAATTGATAAGAATTCCTATGAAATTGTCTATATGAGACATGATATGATTGATTTATGTGAATCTTGTTGGATTGATATAAGAGATGTGAATTTCTTTGAACTAACATGAAGTCGAACATGAGGGAATGCCTTTGACTTTAATTATGATTAAAACTTTGATTACCATATATGGACTATGAAATACAAACCAATGATTGACAATTTCAATTCCTTTGAACAAAGCAAAGATCTCATGATATATATAAAAGATCATAAGAACTACGAATCATGGAAATCTACTTAAAATAATGATCATATGTGATATATAAGAATAAATTATGAACAATTGAATATGAAATGTGAATGTATTATGATCAGAACTCATTGAACTATGAAACCTTCTTTCATATGTTATGAGAACTTTTATTGACTACTGATATCCTTTGATATATCTCAATTGTTTATTAAACTTTGAAATGTCATTGAACCTTTGAACTGTTGAACCCTTTTTGGGCCTTATTGAATTATTAAACCTTTGCTAATTTTTTTTAACTTAATCTTAGGTCTAAACAAGGAATGGACCTATCATTGGGTCAAAACGGGATAAAATTCTATTTTTAATGACAAGAAAGGGATTTGACCTTGGGTCTAAACAAGGGAGGGACTTAACATTGGTTCTAAACAAGGAATGAACTTAACATTGGGTCTAAACAAGGAAGTGATTTAACCTTGGATCAAAACATGAAAGAACTCTGTTAACCTCCCATTAAACCTTTAAACACTATTTTGGGACCTTCCATTGGGTTTAAAATAATGAAGATTTAATCATTTATGGTATTGAACTCTTTGAACCTCTTTGAATACTATTTTGAACACAATAACTCATTAAACCCCTTTGATTATTATTTTGGGACCCACCATTAGGTCACTACAATGTAAGTTATTAATATTAACTTGACTTATGTCTTTTTCTTTTCTTCATATTGAACCTTATTGAACACAATTCTGAGACCTCCCATTGGGTCGCTATAATAGAAAATAATGATTGGATCTTTGATATCTATTGACAAGTGATATGAACTAATGAACAAAACATTAATCAAGTTTACAAGTAAACAAACTATGTGATATGAATATATTCGAATTTTAATGATAAATGAACAAACTTATGAAAACAAATGTGAATAAGTGATATATTGTCTAATCCTAAAAGTGAAAGATGTTACACTTATCATTATATTGTGACACATGCTCCTTTATTGTCTATGGCATTGACTATATTTATATTGTATATTTAATTGTACTCATGGACTTATATGTTATTGTTTTGTATAGTTTGAAATTCATATTGCTATCCATGTTTATATTACGTAAGAGATACCTAAGTGTAAGTTATATCTGTTATCACTTGGATATGGTTTGTATTTATACTTGTTAAGCCTACCAAGCTCACCCCAATTGGCACAAGCTTGGATGAGATGATAAAGTGATCGGGTCGATGTTGAAATACGATGGATCCGATTAGAGATAGATGTTTCTTTTCTTATTGCATTTCTTATTTGAGACATTGCTTGGGAAATGTAATAATTACAGTTTATTAGATTGGATGTAATAGATTTGGTTCATTGGTAGTAGAGTTTGTATCATGGTAAATAGGTGACTATGGTGTTGTACTTAATACATGGTCATGTGAATATTGAATGGAAAGTTTATTTTCAGTTGCACTTTATTATGATTAAATGAGCTGCTTATAGATATATGTTATGAATGAGTTATGTTTCCACTAATAGTAAATATATTGAATCAAAAGTTATAGTTTAATGATGAAAGACTTATGCCTAAGGTAAGGCATAAACAAATGTTTTTATGATTCCCCATATAAATGAATGTAATAGACTATGATATTATAAAATGAATATATGACTATGTATGTTATGGAATATGAATCGAGTGTCAATGTGACGCTCCAAATCCAAGGCGCATATGGATGATATCTAAGTTTGGGTTCGGGGGCGTTACATTTATGATCTAACAGCTACCTAAAATAAAGATAGTGCCAACATTTAGGAAGACCAAAAACAACATTAAGTGGCCAATAGAGGAGAAACATGTGACTTTTGATAATATATTAAATGGTCATGGTAGGCGTGGGCCAGGTTCTATAATTATAGTATAGGCTCGAGCCTTGGCTTGGGCTCGAACTTTTTAAAAATACTTAGGTCTAGACCTGACCCTAGTTAATTTATCAGGTCGGCATAAGCTCTCATCAAGTTACAAATTGGAAAAATTATAGAAATCCCCCCTGAACCTGTCTCTTATA
>JAOXJP010129365.1:0-13641 GCA_025762735.1 Platanus orientalis | reverse complement strand
GATATGGGGGAATAATACCTGGAGAGGAGGCGACTTGCTAGAGAGGCACATGAGAGTTGAGAGCAACCTTCTACTTCTTTCTAATAAACACATTGGTAAAATCTTTCACCCATCTTTTCTTTTGAGTGGGTTCCATCACCGTTGGAATAACTTCTTGCTTCCCCTTGCCATGACATCCATCAAAATCAAAGAAATACGAAGGAACAAGGAGAGGAAGAACAGTCTTATCTTCATATACACCATGTTTCTCTTGAAGATGAGGACAACTATGAAAGAACAATGAAACAGTCTCATGGAAGGTGACATCCATAGAAACACTACGCTTTCGAGTAGAGGGATGATAACAGTTGTATCCCTTTTTATTAAGAGCATACCAAATGAAAATACATTTAAGAGCCTTGGGGTCTAACTTGGAACGATCCGATTTCGGAACATGGGAGTAGTAAATGCACCCAAATACTTTAGGAGGGATCGAGGGAGAAACCAAGAGCATAACCAGAGAGACGAGAAATCAAGAATCCGAATGGGCATCTGATGCATAAGATAGGCAACTATATGAAGATCATCTACCCAAAAAACCCGTGGAACATGCATAGTGAACAAGCAACACGAATAATCTCTAAAAAAAGGTGATTTTTCCTTTTAGCAATTCCATTATGTTCAAGAGTCCTTAGACGGGTGGTTTGATGAAGGGTGCCATGTTGAGAGAGATAAGAGAAAAAAGTAGTAAACATATATTCAACTCCATTATTAGAAGGAAGAATACGATTCTTAGAGTCAAATTGAATATCAACCATCTTATGAAACATTTGAAAAGAAGAAAATACCTTTTGTTTAACATGCAACAAAGAAACCCAAACAATACAAGTAAAGTCATCCACAAAAGTAACAAAATAATGTTAATCAAATAAAGAAGTAACCGGGGTAGGACCCCACACATTAGAATGAACAATAGAAAAAGGAGAGGTACTTGTACTTATAGATAAAAAGATCTACAATGTTTGGTGAACTCGCAAGTTTCACAATGAAAAGAAAACATACAAACAAAACTATATAAATTGAGAAATAGTTTCTATAAAGTAGGAGGGGTGGCTAAGCCTAAAGTACCACTGCATAAGTTGAGATAAAGATGATGGGGAAGATGTCTGCTGCACCAGAGAGACAAATTGTGAGGTTGTATCAAGAAAATACAACCCCTGTTTCTCATGGCTGCCTCGTCACCAAGTCCTGAAAGACATAATAAGAAGGAAAAAAAAGGTGACACTGCAATTCAAATACTTAGTAAGATGATTGACAAAAACAAGATTAAGCTAAAAATTAGGAACATGAAATAAAAAAGAAAAAGACAAAGGAGAGGGAAATGGGTAAAAATCCAATCCCAACAATAAAAGACACAAAACCATTGACAATGCGAATCGTTTCTTGACCAAAACTGACAGTATAAATGGAGAAAAGAGATAATATACCAGTCATATGGTGAGAAGCTCTAAAATCAATAATCCAGGAAACACTAAAAGTGGGAGAGGGAGCACTATAGGTAAAGTTTGGTATACCTGTAGCAACGACAGACGAAGTGGAGGCACCACTAGAAAAAGTATCCATCTGAGCCATAAAACGATGGAGAGAGGTTATCTCTTTGCAAATAAAAGTCAACTCCCCACTAGAAACAATAGAAGACTCGGGTTGTGCAGAAGAGGTGGCAAGAATGTTAGAAGGTGTGCTGTATATGCACTGGAATGGCCGCCAGGAAAAAGATGGGGAGCTACACAATGGGCAAGGAGATGACTGCGAATTGAATCAAACTCGAGATTAAGACCCGTAAGAAGCTAAAACACATGGCTCTTCTCAACAAATTTCTGAAAAACAGAAGCATCAACAACACAGAGAACGAGAAGAGCCTTATAATGGTCGATCTCTTTCCATAGGTGGCACAGACTGGAGTAATAGACAATGATAGACTGATCACCTAGCTTTATCTGCCACACTTGGTGAAGTTCATACACTTAAGCTAGCTAGTCAACCTCATAATAAGTCTATTCAAAATTATCCCAGCTCTCTATGGAAGAGTGCAACAATAGATACAAATTGTCAATCGATAGTTGCATAGACTGAAGGAGCTAAGAAACAACAAGAACATCTTCAGCCTCCCACTTGGAAAACTGAGGGTCAGAAGGAGCCAAGGATGGGGTGCTCCCAATAATATACCCCCACTTGTCACGGTCAAGAATGGACCATCGAGCAGATTAGAACCACACCATGTAGTTGATGCCATCAAACTTCACTCTTGAGGAGCTTGGCCATGGCTAAGGGGTGAAGCGATCACCGATGGAGAGGAATCGATTTGACTGTCTTTAGACATAGTAGTCCAAAGAACAAAAACACTACAGGCCCAAACATAGAGCTACAGAGGGAACACGGAGCACAACCACCACACTACAATAGCTTCACATAGCAAAGAACAACACTATTGGCATCACAAAAGATAGATACCAACGATAGCTTTAACTACGGTGAGAAACCCCAAATATCAATTGCAAAGCATGGATACACAATGACACAACACCACAAGAGGCAAAACACAACCCAACAATAGCAAATAAAAAGCTACAAAGCACTGGCATCATACATAGAACCTCATGACAAGGCTTGAAGGAAGAGATGAACACAAATGAAGCCCAAAAAAAGAAACGAGGCTGCCATAAACTACAAACAGGTGCTACAGACCCCTATAATCATAATAGATACATCCAAAATGTAGAACAAAGCCATATAGAGGAGCTATAGCAAAAAATAGGGAATAACCATGCCCACGACAAACACGGATTGGTAAATTGCTCACCATGAACTCAAAACACCATATATTTGCATAAGACTCGAACTCAATAATCACTCACATGTGTGGGAACGAAATCCATGTAACAAATGCGGCTAATAACCATAGATGTGCACAAATCGAAAGGAACAAACATGAGAAAAATCCTAGAAAATCAAAGAAAATGCAAAACAACTCCAAATCACCACAAAACCATCACAAAAAATTACAAAAAATAGAGAACTCTATAGATCAACAAAATTCGTCACTCACCTACTAGGTTCGTACGGATGGTGACATCATTCATACGACCTGTTGGTGTCAACGATGGGGTTGCAATCGCCAGAAAAGGGTTCAAGAGCTCTGGATCTGTATGTAGGCTCTAATACCAAGTGGATTTGTGTAGATTTGGGTCAGGGTTAGTAGGGGAAGAAGAAGAGAGGAAAGAAGGGAAATCGTATTGGGAGAGTATTACGTTTTTTTATTGATTTACTTATTGGGAGAGTATTACTTTACTCCTATACATAAGATACTTTATTCAAAAAAGGATTAAAATATAATTATAAAAAATAAAAAAGGATTAAAATATAAGAGGGATATATTTACAAGTATGTCTGTCATATAACCAAGTACAAGTATACCCTTGTATATTGTACCCCCATATACATCAACAAAACCCTATAAAAGGTGTTCTAATTGTGATAGGAGTTAGCTTGAGGTTTTTGAGTCTAAAAACAACTCATTGGATCCCACCATAAAGCAAGGTTGTTAAAAAATTAGTTTTTTTAGTGCAGAATTAGAGTATTTCAAGCTCATTTTGAAGATTTATAACTAAGGTTATCTGCAGCATACATTCACTAGAGATATCTAGGCATTTGGACCTACAAGAATATTAGAGAATGCCAAGAAATCATCTCAATATATTTTCTGGAGAAATCTAGATTAAAATAAATAATTAAACATTTTTCTATGAGAAATCACCATGGACAATCATAGAAAATTGTGTCAAATGACCTCAGATACAGCCAATGCGACACTAGAAACATTTGTATCAAGGTCAAACATGGATAATACAAAGACTGCTTTAGACTAAGAGGGTGCAGCTTTAGCCGGGTCCAACCTGAACCCAACATTTAGATTGGGTGGTGCTTGGGCTGGGAACTGATTGCCTAGCTAAAACATGACAATGTAGGTTATGTATTGTATTATATGTTATGCATGTGTTCGGGTCAGCAGTAAGCATGTGTGTGTGTGAAAACAAATGTTAGAAGAGTTAGATTGGTTAGTGGTAAGAGGGTTAAAGCCATACCAAGGATAGCCACACTGTGTTAAAATTTTACCATGTAACATATAAAGATGAATCAACAGTAGGATAAAACCCCACACAGATCTTGATGGTCCAATGCTTCTCAAAGTCTGCAAGTAGACCATAGAACACTATGTATAATAATCGAACTTACTCTGAATGCAGAATCTTCCCAGCTTCCTTCGGAGGGTTTATAGGGTGTGTATTGGGTAAACAAGTTAATGACATGCTTACCTGCAAAAAGGAAATCGTAACAATCGCTCAATATAAATTATATAAAATAGAAACCTCATTTCTCTGCAATATAAAAATAAAGATTGGTCCTGTTCACTTCAAATAGCTTAGTAGATATGGAGACATTATGAAAACATTGAGAGCATATCAAATTACAACAAATAGAAGTTTGAAAATTCAGCCTAAAGGTCATTGAGAAATCACAGATGAACTAGAATGAAAGATGCAAGATTAATAGAATTCCCTATAATCCCAACCCATCTTCCTCTTGAACCTTTAAAATTTCCAAATTAAAAGAATAAAACTGGAGTATGGTGCTGCACAAACCTGCAATTCTATGGATGGTAAAAGGCTTACTCCATTCACTAGTGCAAAGTAAAAGCCACTTCAAGTTACCTCAGCACTCAAATCTCATGTTATCAAGTAATGAAAGTAAAGAAATGCAACATTTACCACGCTGTTGTAGACTGTTGTAGTAACAGTGTACTAAATGTTGCGGCAGCAAGAAATACAACATTTACCACAACAGTGTCTCCCGTTTCTTAATTCCAATTAGGGCATCTCCATCTACACAGCTACTGCTGCTAATGGTGAATACAGATGTTCTCTGAATCAATCAATTTAATTGAACACCATCCTTACTGTTAGGAAGTTCATTCCTAACTTCTTATGTTTTATCTTTGACAAAGTATGAGCCAAATTGTTCACTTTTTTGCTACCACCACACATTTTTGGCCTGAGCAGCTTTTATTGGCACCAATTGAACATGTTTACCTATGAAAGCTTCCTGCATATATTCTTTTGATCCATTTGGAAGTTCTAATTTCTGGACACAAGTGTCAGACTCCCAGGTCTTGTTCTTATGAATAGCAAATGATCTCAAAAAAGTAAAAAGGTTGCGTTGCATGCCAAAATGACTAATATAATTCCCCTGCAACGGGTTGTGCAACTCCAAATGGGTGCATAAATATTAACAAATGACCAACTTGCCCGTAAATTCCAGCTTCCTTTCCATAAAAGGTTCTAGGGAAGGTGCATTTCAACTGATCTTCTAAATTTATAATGAGCCCTGATGATCTTACACATCACATTTCACCCAAATAGCAGTTATATGTCTCTGTTTTTGTATTATGGAAGGTTAATGAGCCCTGATGATCTTACACATCACATTTCACCCAAATAGCAGTTATATGTCTCTGTTTTTGTGTTATGGAAGGTTAAATTAGATAATTTGCTCACTGGTTAATTGCAAACAAGTCCACGAGATAATCCAAAATCATTTATTTATTTTCCAACAGTTATCTCAACTAGTCCAACTTAGGCGGTCTTTGGCATGTGATCTCAAGTCCTTGAGATTGTGATCTCGATATCAGATCATGGGATCGCAATCTTGAGATCAACCTCAAGGCTTGGTTAAGAAAAAAGGGGAGATAGAACATTGTTTTATGTTTAATATAACAGAATATTAAAATACCCTCGTATATTAGCATGTGCTTATTAAGTGCGTGCCATTTCTCAAGATCAGTCTGAGATGGGCTGTGATCTCACATCAGGCAGCACAATCTCAGATCAGGCCAAAATACAATCTCAATCTGGAGATAATAGCCCACATTGCAAGCCAAACAGACCAAATCTAATCTCATATCATGATCTAGGTTTTAACCACAATCTAAGATCACATGCCAAAGACAGAAGGACCAATTTATACCTAATTTAAGCCAACATGCTGAACACATCATTTTGTGACATCAGAGTGTCATCTTGTATGGAAATCTAGAGAAGATGCTGGTGTCTGTCTGATCTTCCTTGGTCATAGCAGTAGATGGGCATAAATTTCAAGGGAAAAAAAGTGGATTCAAAATTTCAGCATAGTTATGAAAAGTGCACTACAGTAATGGTCTTTATTATTCTTGTTTCTGAGAAGATATCAAGGAATTGTGAGGTTGAATATGTTGAAGGCAAAACCCTCAACAGATGATTAAAATGTTGCCTTGAGGATCAATGTCGTTAAAGTATGAAATGCTATGGGCAGTGCGCAATGCCATGAAAGGGTATCTTCATACCCGAAAGGATTGGAATGGCATCTAAATTTAGCTTATACCTACGAGACATTGAGATGCTTGAAGTCACCGCTCAAACATACATGTGCTTTAGCTTTCAATGGTAAAAGTGAAATTTCTTATTCTTGGGCTTCTTTAAGAAGTAGGATCAATATAACAAGCTAACAGTTCAGTGATGATAAGTTGGGAATAGAACACATAGTATACTAAAATCAAGTGAGAAAAATGAATGGATCATTGTGGAAAGGCAGGTTGAACTAGAAAATTATCAAGTTACGAGAATGTTGTCTTTTCCTTTCCCAGTTTTTTTATGGTGCATAAGCTGGGAGTTTACGAATAATGTAGTAGGTCATAATCATGTTCTCATAAATTTTTCTCAACCATTTGTTAGGAAAGATAACTGAGAGTTGGTCTATTTTCCATCTTCTTTCAGAATGTGATATAAATTTTGCAACTCAGTTTAGGTTCTATTTTCTATGTTCATTCAACATGTGAAACAAATAAAAGTCAAAAAAATAAAAAGGAAAGAAAGAAAGAGGAATCCAGATAATAGATACATCAAAACATAGAAGGTCAGGCACTGCAAATGCATCAGGAAGACAAGCTTTTATGTACCAGGTGGAGAAATAGTCTTGTCCAATACAGAAGGAATTGTCATCTCAATAAGAGGTCTTCGTGACGGTAATCCATTCCAAGCATCCTTACAAGCCAAATCAATCTCCTCCATACTTGAGAGTAACAACAAAGAGATAACAAGCGTTAAGATCATTTTAGATGTCATGTGATTTAGGTCCATGGATTTACACCAGATCCAAAGAATGAAAAATCTGGAAATTAGACAATTTCTAATGATTTTTCTTTTTTCTTTTTCTTTTTCTAATGGACTATGTATATTAAAAAATTGTCAGGATTGTCTTACAGTCTTAGGGTCCTACCATCAATTGATACCATTTAACAGTTGTGGTAAAGTCTCTTGATAACTAACACTGGTAAAATAATTTTGTAAGTCACCATGCAGTCAAAATTGCAAGCATGTGAAGCACAGCCAGGAGCTGCATCCATAAATACTACCAAAATGAAGGATGATCATGTCTTCCTTTTTCAGTGAACCTGTAGCCTACCTTTCGGAACCAATGTGAATGGTACCCACATGCTGAGGACCTGCCTCACTAATAGAAGGCTTGCAACACTCAAACTGGGGCAATCTATCCACAGCTAAGTTAATTTTCGTTGTTCCCTGTTCCAGCAAATGATATTGGGTTAGACTGAGGTATCTTAATTGAATAGAAACTAATCTAGACATACCCATCAAGAAAAAAGAAGAAGAAATGAAGTACACTACAATCAGCATCACCAAAAAACCCAAAACATAATTATGATAAAGATGAAAACCCAATAAAATGCTGTGCTGGAGGATCTAGGGTTTGATACAGCAAAAATGGAACATAATTTCAAAACAACTGGCAGACCACTAGATACTTGACTGAGTGGAGGGGGAAAAACTTGAAGCCATGCAACTGTAATATTACATGAAGGTAAAAGCCCATAGTAGTTTTTAAAAGAGTATGAATAAAGAAGGGTTTTGGACTGTCGTGTGAAAAGCATGGTAATTTTCATTGCAGTTCATGGAAATCAAGGCTCAGTGCCCTAACAAAAAGGGCCCCTAAAGCTCAAATTGAACCCACATGATAAGAAATTTGAGGAGGCGAAGATCAAACTTGTTGTTATAGTCGTGGTTACTATAAATAACTCGAAGGTCAAACCATAAAGAGACTGGTCTGGGTCAATGCAATCAGTGCAGCAGGTAAAGCAGGTTATGTGCTCCTTCCTATTATCTTGTAGTCTTCAGTAGAGATAATTGGATTGCAGAATTTGTTGACATATTATTTGTCTAATAGAAGACAAAGTGTAAAGAAAGGTGAAGAGAGAAAACAGGTAGAGAGAAAGAGCTGAGGTAATCTTCATTTTTTTTTCATCACCTTGCGAACCTTTGTGATTTGTTAATCTCAGGAAAGATCTTGATGCAGTACAAGGGAGAAGATACCAAAAATTGATGTTGAATAATTTCTCAAAGCCTCAATTAATTTAAAATAAAGGATGCAGAAGCAAAACAAATTAAGAATTGAAATTAGCACTTCAAGTAGCCCGAAATAAGAGAAAATTGATAATAGAATCACAAAAATAGAGTTTAGAAGAATGTAGAATGAAAAGAAGAAGGAAAGAAGGAAAAAGATCCAAAAAGGGTATTTTCTGGACAGAAAATCCAAAAAATTTTCAAAATGCCCCTCTGATACGTCAGAAAATTCTGAAATTTTTATGACCATTTCTAACGTGTTCCAGGGTTCTACAACTAAAATTTCATAAAATTCCAATATGATTTGATGGGTCAAATCAAAGAATTTCAGAAAAATGTAAAGGTTCCTTAATGGAGGTTTTAAGAGAAGGAAGAAGAAGAATGACAGAAATAATGAAAAGATAGTAGTATAAAAAAAAAGAGAAACTTAGGAAGAAACTAAAAGATAAAGAAAAAGAATAGAGTTATACCTTGAAGGAGAGAGGGAGCTTGCAGCTACACCTATGCTACACTTGTGGAAGAAGAAGAGAGAGGGGAGCCATGAGTGGCATTAACCCTTGGAGAAGAAGAACATGGCTACAACCACACATTGGGAAGACCCAAATCTTCAAAAACTTGTTTATTCTTCACTATTAAATTGTGAGGGAGGGGTTGCCTTTAAATAGACTTACAACCTTAAACAATTAGAAACTTGCTAAAATTAGAAACTTCTTAAAATTCTAAATTTGCTAGCCAAATTTTTTAAAACAAAAAATCTTTATTTCCTAAAATTTAAAACTACTCAAGCTTAAGATTTTCTAAAAAAAACTATTCTCGTTTTTAGTGACCACCCTTTAGTAATTTGGTCGTAGCTTTCTCAAATCACCTCGGATTTGTGCAATCTTGGTCTCATTAGAAAGGTAACTAAATAACCTATCTAATAACACCAAAATCAAGCTAGAAAGTCAAGTTTTAGCCGTAGAAAAACTGGGTCCAAAGTGAAAAACGAAATTACAACTAAAAATCCAAAAACTAAACTAAACATAGCACTATTGGCCTGATTACAAAATTAGCCACCCTTTACAAAATTGGAATTGATCCTACATAACACGTAAATTTAAATCGTTCCCACTAATGCAGGGGTACATACATAAGTCTTGCTTTGATTGTCCACATCAGATCTGGTCACTTAAAATCACCAAATCTTATTAATAGAAGTATCAGTTGATGCATCAACTTCTTGAAGTATATAGTGAAAGGGTTGGCAAAAGATTAAAAAAAGGTAAAGAGAGAGAAAAGATGGAGTGCTAAAGCATGTACAATTTCTTTCATCTCCATTACCTATGTGATTTGTTAATCTTGGGAAACAAGTGGGCATGCAAAATCACTAAATCTTATAATTAACTATGATGACATGAAAGGTATTTTGAATCTCTATGTGATCTTCCAAAACATTTAGGTTGTTCCCTGCAGTCTATTGAGCAGGTTTCTTAACAGCTAATAAACCTGAACAGCCTGGCCAGAGGTGCCAGTCCACCAGGGAACTGGCCCATGGTATGTCGAGCCACTTAGAGAACCAAAACTCCAGAAAAACAGGATTGACCCAGGCAATTTGCCACAACCTAGACATTGTAGGTCAAACCAGTAGGTCCATGTAATGTACAATTAAAAAAGTAGAGAGACAAAATCATGATGTGAACTTGCTAATAGAGATTGTACTTTAGCAACCTACGATGCTTTCGATGATATTTTTCTTTGCTTGCTAAGGCAGAATCTGCCAACTTTTTGGGTAAAGCTGAGATTTTGCTTTCATGCCTAATGGGTTTGGATATTCTTGTAGTGAGAATGCATTTGTAGGAGTATGAAATTTGATATACTTAGTAGATAATTTTATATGTAATGAGAATGCATTTGTAGGAGTATGGACCTTGATATACTCATGTTGACCAAAAAGTCAGTCTTGGGTGTGCCAGTGTTGAGTCAACACAAAGTCTGGTCTTTTTCCTATTACCCCAGGCGCTGATCCAAATAGAACAATCAGAAGAATTTTCTTGCGGTTTGTCCAGCAACCAGATTATATCAGGTGATTACGAGGGGAGGGTTTAGTTCCTCTGCAGATTCTTTTTGCCTTGTAAGAACAAGGTCTTTACTAACCATAATGATTAAGAATGAAGATATTTAGTTGAAACTAAAGTGTTCAATGAAAAGAACTTACTTCAGGATATAACCCCATCATGCAACATAGAAGGTTGGAAAGCAATACAACTTTGGCAGAATGAAAGATTTTATTTGCAAAAAGGTAGACATGATTACAGAAATTTTAACAGGTATGTACAGCATCCTTATGAGAAAGAAGATTAATGAAAGCAATTATTAGATAAACTAAGGACTTCAAACAATAAAACTTGTTAATCTTCAAGCTTGATGGGATTGTTGTTTGATTGAGTATTGAGTAATTGGTTGATCGAGAGATCCCTTTTCTGTTGCCCAAGCTTCTTTATTTATAGGCTTCAAAGTAGTTATTTTGTTCTTCTAGATATCTTCATTGTTTGCTTAAATCTGTTCTTGTAACTTTCTCTTGAGTTCTTCCAATGATATTCAATAGCCATCCATATAACTAGCGCTTCTTTGAATCTAAATTCTATCACTTGTCTTGGTGTTTTCTTTGTGAGATTCTTCCAATAGAATTTCGCTGTCTATTGTAACTGACGCTTTCCTTTTAAATTTCAAGTTCCTCTAATAATAGGAAGCCACTTGTGTTATGTAACTAATTCTCCCGCTTCCACCAATCACATTTCATCATATTTTTCTTTATGATGTTGCCACATGATCCCTTGTCATTCCAAATTTTAAAAATTTAGAATGACGTAATGGGTTCAGTTTCTTTGAGCCGTAACTCTTCTTCACGTTTTCCAATTTAGGTCACGCATCAATTTCCTATTAGTTTGATCGTCACCTTGTTACGGAAACAGCCTCTCCAGAAATGGGGGTAAGGCTGCATACATCTTGCCCTCCCCAGACCCCACGTTAGCGGGAGCCTCATGCATTGCGTCGCCCTTTCCCTTTTTTCACTCGTCACCTTGTTATGCACGAATCCTTTCAACTTCCATTGTCATCTCTTTTTTCATTCTCTTCTGTTTCTCAAGGGATTTCCCTCAATTTTGTTTTTACGCCGTCATTACCCCTTTTTATAAGTATCCTCCTCTAACTTTTTCTTTCATTAAAAAACATTCATCTTCTTCGTTTTCTTCTGGTGAGTTTCTAGTCTTTTTAATGGTGTCTTCAATTGCTCCTTCTTTTGTAGTTGCGTCTTCCAACGGCACATCCATTTCTTCCACCGTAGAAAGCATCATCAAGACCTCTCACTACTCTAACCAGGTACTTCTCAACCTTGAGCATTATCCCTCACTAGGTCCAACTTTCTTCTCTGTAACTCCTTTAAACAAACTGTATCCAAATAACAAAGTCAAAATCTCTCCTCCTGGCCTTTCAATCTCTATACTTGTTAAAATGGAATAAAAACCAATCCTTGAAATCTTGCTCCCTTATGTTGTTTGTGGCAGTAGTATTTTGTGCTTTGTAGTGTTGTGTGGGTGCTTCTATGGTATTGTTTGAAGCCTCTGGATTGTTAGCTTCTTTTGTGGTATGGTTTACTCATGGTAGCAATTTTGTGTTTCTCTCTCTCTACAGTTTTTTGGTATATTTTGTAAGACATCATGTTTGAAGATAGCCAGATTGATTTAGCTTCACCTGTGTCTGTTCCCGCTTCAAGCCATATCCATATTCCTCATGATTTTTTTATTGCTTTTGGTTACTATTGTGAAGATTGACGACACCAATTACTTGGCTTGGTCCTAGTTTGCTCGGTGGTTTATCCTTGGCTGTGGCAAGTGGGAATACATTACTTAGGGCACCCCTACCCCGGCTTCTTCTGACCCTCAGTTTCCTAAGTGGGAAGCTGAAAATGCTCTTATTGTTTCCTGCCTTCTCCAATCTATGCAGCCTTTGATTAGTAACACATTTATTTTTGCGATCTTCCAAGGAGACATGAGATACTCTTGAGAAAACGTATTCTAAGGTTCGTTAGTTAACTCAGGTGTATGAGTTTTGCCAACAGGTGTGTAGATAAAGCCGAGTGAACAGCCTATCACATCCTATAAATCCAACTTGTGCCATTTGTGAGAGGAGATTAACCATTATGAGGTTCTTCCAGATCTCAATGTTGTTGATGCTTTTGTATTCTAGAAGTTTGTTGAGAAGAACCATGTCTTTAAGCTTCTTGAGGGGCTTTGATGCAACAGCATTAGACTATATGGAGAAAACCTACCCTTTATGGAAGCCTAAACTAAGGGTTTGTCAAGTCAGGAAGAAACCAACAAAATGTCCATGGTAGAGATTATTTTAGCGTCTTTTTTAATTTGAGTAAGCATGTAATAAGGCTTTGAAGCCATAGGTTTAGGGGTAAGTTTGTTAGGGATTTTAGGAGATGTTTTGGTAATTTTCTGGTATTTTTTTTTTACTATTATTTTGGGGTTTTTGGAGCTAAATCATACAAGTGTTAGGTAAGGGTATTTTTGGAGTTTTACATGATATTAGGTTTCATATGCCTATTTAAAGGCATAATATATGTAAGGAGGGGGCGTTGTTTTGAGATAGAAATGGAAATCGTGAATTGATCCCACGAGTGGGCTGTCTCCTTCTTCCCCTTTCTCTCGTCTCTATCAATCTCTCAACCCACTTATAATCCTCTCTACTTCCTTCCACTTCTTCTTTTCTTCCTCTATAATTTTTCTTCACATTCAAATGCTTTGTTTTATTTTTGCTATAGTACTTTTGCTGCAAAAACGATAGACAGTGTTTGACGATATTCCATCTATCCCTCTCATCTTTCATCAAATCTTCAAGAAATCTTGCAGGACCTTCCTAGCCCCTGGACGACCCAAATAGGAAGGGTAGTCATCAGCTACAATCACCTCTTATTGAATAGGAGCAAGCCCAAATCAGGTCTAGTGGCAACTCTTCTCCAAGTACAGTTCGATGAAATTTTGAAGTTTTGGCTTAAATCCTGACCTCAAATCAACTTCTTTCAAGAGGTCTGGACATGCAATTGATGAAATAAATTTCTTGGCTCAAGATCTTCAGTCGTTAGGAAGTTGGGATTAGTTCTGTGCAGCAC
>JAOXJP010129354.1:0-13641 GCA_025762735.1 Platanus orientalis | reverse complement strand
TGCTGATTCACCAGCAGACGATCCTTTCCCTAAGGGAGCAGATCGTCGTCTGCTGGTTCACCAGCAGGAACTGTCTGTTGATTAAATCATCCAGCGACACCTATCCGATTTTATATTTTTGGTAAATCACTTGTGTGTGGCTAAACTCAGCAAGAAGTTCCTGCTGATTCACCAACAAACAATCCACTCCCTGTTTAAAACTCTAAAAAAGAATTCAACATTATTACCATGTTAATATATGTAAATAAAAGCACACATACTTGTAAAAAGTAGACAAAAAAAATCGCGATTTACCAAAAACATATCGGATAAGTGTCACTGGATGGTTAAATCAGCAGGAAGTTCCTGCTGATTCACCAGCAGACGATCCTTTCCCTTTCAAATATTTAAGATTTGTCTTTTACCTAATTTAAGGTGAGATGTAGAGGATGATAGTTTGCTCCAATACGAAGAAAAGTGTTAACAACACTCACATTTGCAACTTCAAAGCTGTGAGATCTTTGCAACCAACAACATATTTCCCTATTTATACAAGCAAAAGCCGGCACTATATCCTCTATGCCACGCCCCTTGTGCGATGCTCGAGGGTCACACGGGTAAGAATCCATGGCCTGATATCCTCTGCGATGCCCCCCTCTGTGACGCATGAGGGTCAAGGCAGAGGGGGTAATCAATTCACTTTTGGAGTTGTCACTTCACCCCCAAAAAGTGAATTAATTTCCCCCCTTCTGGCTCGGCTCTCGAGTGTCGCAGAGGATATCGCCCGGAATCCATGGCCCTCGAGCGTCGCACAAGGGTGTGACGCAGAGGATATCAGCCCGCAAAAGCCTTGGTTTTGTCCAGCCAACTTTGTCGCACAGCATCTCCTTTTCTTCAATTCTTTAACTTTTAAAAAGGTTAGGAGATGCTTTATTTTGTACAGTGCCACCCATGGGAGCTCGAATCATCAGCAGTCACACTAGAGATATGTCACGCCAGTTCTAATCAAGTTTATGACAATGCTCAACAAAGGGTATTTTAAGTAAATTAAAGCAAAATGTATTACTGTGTATTTACTAAAACACCATGATTTACTCCTTAGTATCAAATGAAATACCCTTTGTCCGGTACTTGTGTTAACTGGTACTGTTGTTAATTGTTATGTATCTCCATCATGACAGAAGATGATTGGAGCTCCATCATAAAAATCTTTAAAGAACTTGATTTTTATGGCTAAATGTATGTCGTAAATGGTAAGTAGTTAAATTAGGGACCAAGATACCTTGTAGCAACTTTTTTTGGAAAAGTTGTAGCAAACTTTGTAGCTTTTTATAGCATGAACATTTTTTTTGTCTTTTTGTATTATTTGTTCATGCTACAAAAAGATATAGCAAAACTTGCTACAGCTGATACCCACCTTAAATTAGTCATCGATTTGGTGTTTTTATGAATGATAGATTAGATAGATTTCTTTGTATAGTCCCGTCTAATAGAATTAATTATCAAATCACGTTATTCAAGTTATTTAGTTAGTTTTAGTTTGTTTAAGTTTATAAAACTTGTTAAAGAGTTTGTTATTAAAAAGGAATTTTGGTTGTTAGGTTAAGTTTGTTATTAGATTGGTTTCTTAGGTTTTGTTTCTCATATATAAAAAAGATGCCAAAACGTATGGTATGCAGTTAGAGAAGGAATATTGATAAATAAAATTTATTTTAGGTTTCAAAATGAGCCCTAAAATATTCTCCTTATACTAGTTTTCTTTGTAATGATCTTAAATTCATGGCCTCATTTAGGCACAAACTTGGATCATTACTATCGGGTAGAGGTGACAATGTTTGACACGACTCGCGAACCCAACACGACCCAACACAAAAATAAGCGGGTTAGGGTTGACCCTAAACGTGTTTTGGGTCAAAACAGGTCAACTCGCTTTAACACAATTAATAAATGAGTCGGGTTAGGGTTGATCCAAATGGTCTTATACCCTTACCTTGACATGACACGAACCCGACTAACCAAACTCGCCAAGGTAAATTACCACATAACCCGTGAACCCGACACAACCCAACACGAAAATAAGCGAGTTAAAGTTGACCCTAAATGTGTTTTGGGTCAAAATAGGTTGACCCGCTTTGACACGATTAATAAATGGGTCAGGTTAGGGTTAAGCCAAATAGTCTTATACCCCTACCTCAACACGACAATAACCCGACCCACCAACACGAATTGCCACCCCTACTATCGGGTCTTTATTCCTTTCCCTATAATTTTTGTCATTTTTCATATATCTTTAATATCATCAAGCATATCATAAATCTATATCTTCATGATAATAATATCTACGCAATAGAATAAAACAAAATCACACTGCCAGTACATTTTCGATGTATAATGGAAAATAAACCATTCACTTACGCAATGGAATTTAAAACTCTAACATTTAATATTCTAATCAACTGTATATCGAATCATTATGATGCGTCCAAACACAAAATGACTAATCATAAAGAAAATATATTGTTAACAACCCATAAAGTTTGTACATCAAAACTAACTCAAACATTCTATATGAGTCTAAATTTGGTGTATAAATTAAAGTCAATGTTGGAGTAATAATGAAAAATGATATTTATATATGTGTGCTTTTTTCCAACACCGACTTTTATTCTGAAAACCTGTTCGTCGTCATTCAATCTAAAAAATGTTATGAAATTGTAAGTCCATGCCTCGTAAGTAGGTATACAAAACCTACAATTGAAATAAGCAGGTTGAACACAAAATTTTAATACAAAATACTTAACATGTAGACATGTAATATTCTCATATATATATATATATATATATATATATAGAGAGAGAGAGAGAGAGTACTAGACAGGTTTCAGCATTTGTACATGTACAACTTTACACTCATCTATTTAGCATTACCCAATCTATACAACTTATTCTCATGGATCCTCATGTGAAGTCTTCTGTCTAGCGAAAGGCATTTTTATACTGATATCAAGCATTAAGCATTCTTTTCATGATAATGATGTTTAATGCATTCCATAATAAGCACCCACTGTCATTTTTCATATACAATTAATACATTCTTAATCATGATTACACATGCATATTTCATCTCATGGTAGACATGTGTAATCCTTAAATAACAATCATTTTATCAATATATATGCATGATGGAGCATATAATATTTAACTTTTACATTCAACAAAATATTGTCACCCTTATTTCTATTATAAGCATCATGACTTTCATATTCAATATATATCTTATTACTTACCTTACATTGTTCATTTTTTTCTTACTTTTTTTATTATCATTTACATTTTCCAGTTGTCTTGTCCACTTATCAATTTCCATTTATCACCTATTTTTTAGTTGGTTAATTATTCATATACCGAAGTCATTTATTCTTTTCATTTGCTAAGGTTTACATCCCAACCCTCATTCTTTGCATGACACTTATCATGGTTTACTTGTTCTTTTATTAAATTTTACTTATCACTTATCAATGTTTTTTTATCATTCTTGCAATATTTACTCATCATTTTTTTGAGGTTCACTTATCATATATTAAGGTTCAATTATCACTCTTCGATGTTCATTTAACACTTATCAAGGTTTAATCATCACTTTTCATCGATTATTTGGTATCTAAATTATAAACTTCTATTTACTTTTAAAGCATTGTGCTTCTATTTTTTTTCTTGACATTTTCCTTTTTATGAATTTTACATTTCTTTTTAACATAGTTTCATTTCCCTAATGGTGGGTTTTTTTGTGTGGATAAAACAAGCGCTGAATTAAAGACGGCCAAGGCCAAGAGAGAAACAAAGATCCAACTCAAGCAACTCCAACAACCAAATAGGAGGCCTAGAGTCCTAACAAGCGGGATGGGAGAAGCCATTAGTGGCTAAAACATGAGCAACCACATTAGCCGACCTCTTAACCCAAAAAAGAGAAAAAGACATAAAAGAAAATAATAAGTTTTTATAATCTATAAGAAGGCTTTTATAGTCCAAAAGCCAAAGGGCAACATCATCTTCTAAATAAGAAATGATATTTTTGTAATCACCCTTAAGGATAATACTATTTAGCCCAAGATCTTGAGCCTTTAAAATGCCAATGCAAGTTGCCCAACATTTAGCAACCTTCGCAGACCCAACCAACCCTGGTTCCGCCAAGGCATACAAAAAGGAACCATCCTCCTATCGGAATACCACAAACTAGCACCAGCCACTCCATCATCTCTAAAGAACTACCCATCAAAATTCATCTTGATCACACCAGGAGGAGGGGGAAACCAAAAAGAAATAACAACCACTCTCAACCCCAAATCACTCCCTTCTGCGACCTCATTCAAATCCTAAATCAACAGGCTTTCCATAGAACATGCTTGATCTTTTGCAGTATAAGAAGGCCCCACAAGCGACTCCAAGGATAATTGACCCTATTCGAACTTGGGGTAATAGACAAGGAAGTGGCAAGATAGTAAGTAGACTCAATAGATAATGCAACATTCTTGTTAAAATGCCAAATCATTTCAGCCCTACTTTGACTTCTACTAAGAGGAATTTTAGAAATGCGCCTCATATCATCAATTGAAACAAAATTAGCAATAGCCGAAAGGTCCCATTTGAGATTATCCCTATCAATGAGGCTCAAAACCTGATACGAAGCATCATTTGGAATAGGCCCGGTGATGAAATACAAAAGTTTTAAGCTTCAGGAATCCAAGGATCCTTCTAAATATCAATACTCTCACCCGTCCCCACATTCCATATAATACTCTTCAAGAGAAGAGCCTTCCATTTTTGAATACTCTTCAACCCCTAAGAGCTATCATTTCTAAATTTGGAACATAAGAAATCCGACCCAGAAAAATTAATCGATTTTATGAAACACGCCCAAAGGGAATTAAGCAAAACGTTGGCACATTATATTATATCCCCAATGGTAGGACCTTTGGTATATTGTAGTATATCCCCAATGGTGGGACCTTTCGTTATCTTTTCACTCATCTTTATCATTCATTTTTATCTTCTTTCACTTTTCTTATCATTTATTCATTTTGCTTATCATTTATCCATGACCATCGTTTAATTTTCAATGATAGGATCTTGTATTTACTTATCTTTAATAGGTGCATCATTTAACATGATACAAGAGACATGCAATAATATGTTGTACATTAATTAACATGATAATAGAGGTATATTTCATGATGTGAAGCATTCACTAACATAATCGAAGAAACATCTATATTTATGCAATACTCTCTAATATGATTAAAGATACATACAACATTAGTCAACCATTCAATAATTTAAATCAATGAAGAACCATGAAAATTTACATAATCTTTTATTTTCAAACATTGTATAGTCTCTATCCGTAGCATGAATATGAGCTTCAATAATAATTCTACTACACATGTTTTCGAATCATTCATAATCCCTAAAATTAACAAGATTAAGGGTATTTTGTAACAATTCTTAGGAAAGTAATTCCCAACAATCTCTATTCGTACACTGATAGAATTCCATCATGCATAATGTCATTTCCCAAGCCTTCATATTCAATTTATTCACAATTCTTATTCTAACATGATTTAGATGCTCAATAGTAACTCATGTATTCAAGCTTTCTATATCGATCAAGCTTTAACAATTCACTAATGACCATCTTAGAAACTAACAATCCATAAATCCATTACATAAATGTCTTAATTCATTAAACCAAATTTCCCAAGGATTTACATAGATATACATTTATTAAACCAAATTTCTCAAAAATTTACATGGATATACTCTTTAAACCCATTTTCCCTTATAAGTTAAAATGAGGATTTCTAAGATCCAACAAAGAAATATCTAAATCTTGTAACAAATCATGGCAATAAGGATTTTTAAGATCCTAGTAGGGGGGCTTTCCAATCTGTAAGAAAACATCCATATAATCAATTTTCATAGAGACAAAGACATCTAAAAAATTAGATAACAAAAAACAACTATGTAAATTTTGTATAACTACTTATTTTCTACTTTCTTAGGCTAAAGAGATCCTCAAGGAAAACCCTATTTCCTTTGTGGTTTCCTTGATCACAAACAAATAATCTATAGAAATTTATGGTGAGAAAACAACCCTAAATCAAGTTAGATCTAGGATTTTCGACTCACCTTGTTCTTTGGAAAAGAAGAGCTCTCCTCCTTTTTCCAATTTTTCTACTTCCTTTTATCCTTTCTAACTTTCCCCTTTTCTATATGCTTTTGTATCTAAAAGGAGAAAACTAGGGTTTGAGTTGTCACTTGTGGGTCCTATAATTGTTTTAGGGTAAATCATGCACGAGCATAAATCTTAAGATTGATCCTGACTAGGTTCGATCGCTTGAAATTATTTTTGATCGCTTAAAATTTCAATTTTGACCACTCGAAAATATTTTTGATTGCCTCAAAGAGTATCAAGTGCTCAAAAATATGTTCGTTCACTCGTGCTAAGAAAAAACTTGAATTCCATTTTCCTCGTGGATTGCTCAATCACTCAAGTTGGGTGGGTTTGATTACTCGAACTACTCATGTGCTTGATCCCAAATTCTAAGGTTTATTTGGGCCTTTGGGTCATTCAAAGTCCTGTTTAGTTGGGTCAACACTCCTCTAATCTTTCCTATATCATATTTTGGTATTTAGAGTACTGAGGTTGACCTTTTTGCTCACATAATCAAGGTGTACCCTATGTAGACACACCGGGTTAAGTCTAAACCTCTAGGACTTATTAAAAGTAAATGTTGTGCGTTACATTCTTTATTCTTTAGTTTATGTTTTTTTTAGAAACTACCCGTTAAAGTTTTGTGGTTAGTATTTACTAATTTGTTTTGGGGTTTGGGTTCCTTTAAGTGGTATCAAAGTCATTCGATCAGAAGTTCGGTGACGTTTCAGGATCAGAGTTGAGCAGGAAGATTTGATAATTTAGAAGTTGCCTAAAGTTAACCAAGGAAATTGTAAGGGAGGAAACCAAGTGAAACTGATTATATACGTGTGGATTGTAAAAAAATTAACAAGGAAGATAAATCTTTATCATATTTTGATTGCAAAGGAGAATGTCATGATAGAGATAAAAAGACTAAAAATCTAATAGTTGGTGAGATTGAAGAAGTTAATGAAGAAGAAGATGTGATCAACATAGAGAAGCATTGTTTTTTAATAGGTTTGATGATGAAGATACAAGCTCAAGCGTTACTTTATATGAGTCGGAGTTGGTGATTCAAGAAATTATGTTGGTGCAAAATTTTGTTAAAGAACTAGTATATCAAAGATGGAAAGCACAAGATTACTTAAATGGTGGCTTTATTATTCAAGAAGAACTAGAATATGCTAAAGTGGATTAGATGATGAATTTTGATCCAGAAATAGATCAAGATGATGTCAAACGCTGCAATGATGGTGGGATTGTTGACGGTTTTATAGTTCTTCCACTAAATGATAAAAAAGAAAAATTATGTTGAAGATTTGAATATGGAATTGGTGAATATGGAGCAGTTCTTTGAGATTGGAATGATAAATATGGGAAAGCACAAAGTCTACAAATGAAACAATTGATCAAACACAATGATCGGATAATTGAAGAATCATACAACATAAATACGTCAATGGAGATTTAAGCGAATGATGGCATTGGAATATCAAATGACGGGAACACTCTTTTTCAAATAACATGATTTAAGGGAGATCACTAGTATAATTTTTTTTTATTAAATCACATTATTTAAGTTATTTTGTTAGTTTTATTGTTTTAATTTGTTTAGGTTTATAAAGGTTGGTAAAGTTTGTTAAAGAGTTTGTTATTAAGAAGAAATTTTGGTTGTTAAGTTTGTTGTTAGATTAGTTTCTTTACTTTTAGGTTTTGTTTTTCATATATAAAAAAGAAGGTTTAAATGTGTGGTATGTAATTAGAGAAGGAATATTGATAAATAGAGCTTAATTTGAATTTCAAAAAGAGCCCTAAAATATTTCCTTTGTATTAGTTTTCTCTATTCCTCAGTTTTTGTTTTTCTAGAAACTAGCCCTAAGAATTTTGGGTTACTATATGCTGATCTCTTTAGGGGTTTGGGTTCCTACACCATCTAACTCAACTATTGATGTAGTATTGATGTAGGGAATCTTAATTAGTTTGTCTGAACTAGCAATTTAGCATAGGAACAAGAAATCAAGACTGAAAAATCATAAACCATTATAAAATCCATAAAATAAAATAATAAATATATTCCAGACATCTAAAAAATTAGGTAAGAAATGGTTTTGCATCCATCACTTGTTGTAGATGGAGCCTAATTAGCAATAGGAGTATTATTGATTGATGAGTATCAATATAGATTGTGTGGATTCCGTATAGTTTATTTGTATAGTTGCTTGTATAAAAGTTTAAAATCCTACTTTCATACATAATTTTTGGAGAGGGAGAAAAAGGGGAAATAAAACTTTGTTGAACACTTGCTCATCTTTCTTTTAAACATAGTAGAATTAATGCAAGTCCATGGATATAGGTAATCTGATTGAACCAAAACATAAATCGCTGTCTTATGTGTGTGATTGTCTTGTTTTTTTGTGCCTTTCCTTAAGAAAATCATCTCATCCTTGAAATCAACTCTTGCCTCATATTCTTCTTCTTCTTCTTCTTCTTTTTCCTCTTTCAGATTGCGAACATAATTAAACAGTTAATAGTAGTTGGTCTTTACCATTTTTCTCTCACAAATTCGCCTATCCTCTCTTACATCTTATTTGTAAAATTGAAGTGTTGGTTTTTCTTGGTCATAGGTTTAGTAATATGTGGCAATGCTAACTTGTTCTTTAATGGATGATAATTTATACCAGTATAACAATAGCTTTAGAGATGAGTGAGATCTTTGCCACCAACAAGATATCTTTCTCTATTTATACAAGCAAAAGCCTTAGTTTTCTCTAACTTATTTTGTCATACAGCTCCCTCATTTATTCTTTTTTGGTTTTTTCCCTCTTTCTTTTTAAAAAAGCAAGGAGTTAGCTTAACCGTCTTGTACAGTACCACCACCTCTTGCGCCCTCTAACCTTTTTTCTTGCAGAAAGAAATCTATTAGGAGCTTTGATTTGGTACGAACACCGTGGGAATGGTGTAGGGGTGGCCACATCAGGGCCAAAAAATGACTTACACTTTTTGGGGGTGTTTATCATTAGTTGACGCTAATGTGTCAGCCCCTGACTCCATTCGCACTTGGACCCATTCATGGATTGTTCATACCTAATTCTTTGGGATCCACTTGGGTTAACCCCGGATATCACTTTTCGGCACTGATGTGTCTAGCCCCTAACGTTCAGCGGACCTAATCGTTCATGAGGGAGACGAACAAAATCCTTCCTATGAGTTAACGGGCACTGCTGTGATGTCTCTCCATCGTCACAGGAGATGCTTTGAGCTCCCCCCCAGCGACTCTCTATCACGTGCTTTCCACGCATAAGCCCACACTAATTTCCAAGACAGGTTTTTTGGAACTGTCCGAAGAGTGGGTCCCACATAAAAATAAATAAATCTATACCAAAATCAGACCGTTGAATGAAGATCCAACGAACCACAGTGAGGGAAAGCCACTGCATGGGCTCATTCCTCATTACACTAGTCTTGACTCTTCGGTTTCGTAGGGACCCTCCGACCCACTTTAAATGCTTCATCAGACAACCTCGATTTACGTTTACGTCTTCTGATATATTGTATTAGATAATGGAGTGATCTCTCTCCAGTGAGACCGGAGAAATTCAAACTCTCTCTTTAACTACTCCCGCCGGGAAGTGAAGAAAGGTAGTTGCGAAGTGAGCCTGCTTTCTCCCTCCCTTCGCTCCCTTGCACGCCTCGTTTCTCTTTATTTTCTTTTCTCCACGAAAAGAAGAGCGTTTTTGGCTTCTTTAATTCCGCCTTCTCATCCAAGTCGGTTTTCCCAAACCCCTATAAATCCACTCTCCAATCCTTCTCTCATTTCTCAAACTCTCGCAAAAACCCAGAGGACGAAACTAAAATGGAGAGAAATTTCATTCTCCTCTTTCTTTCTCTTCTTCCGCTCCTCTCTCCTCTCTCTTCTGCAACGATTCCTGATGATGTTCTTCGCCTTCTTCCGGATGCGAATTTCCCGTCTACACAAGCGGAAAAGCTTATCCGGGAGCTCAATCTCTTCCCTAAAGATGCCGTCGACGCCGTCGATGTCTCTAAGGTCGCTCCGAAGATAGTCGAGAAGCGTTTTACGTTTCCTAATGTTATGGAGTCTGGCATTTCCGTCGAAGACCTCGGTCACCACGCCGGTTACTATCAGCTTCAGCATTCTCACGATGCAAGGTAGTTTTGGGATCTCGAGATATAGTTGTTTCAAGATCTGTATCGAATTTCTAGGGTTTCTATGTGTTTATTAGTTGAATTTCAGTTATTTAGTTGGTATCATGGGAATTGAGACTGAAGTAGATAAATAAATGCGAATATATAAAAGGAATTTTAGTTTACATTTTTATGTGAATTATTTGAAGGATTTAAGTGAATTTTCTCTGCAAAATAAGCTAGTAATCCAGCGGGTTAATTAACGTATATATCTATTTTATCGTCTCATCATTCCTTTATTTGTGGATAGCGGTACACATGTATGCTTGTTTAGTGGAAGAATGCATCCACAATCATAGCTTGAACCTCTTCTTAGAAGCAGGCTTCTGATCTTATTAAAAAAAAAAAATTTGAATAATGAGATATTTTATCAATGATTGTTCAGGGAGATTTGGTGAATATACTGTGTGTCTAATATGTATGCATGTACACACATGCACACACTCACACACAGTTTAGTGCTTCCAAAATATTTTACGTGATCCAGTGTGTTGTTTTGGTGTACATAATTATTCTGAATTGTGTAATCTGCTATTTCTAGGATGTTCTACTTTTTCTTTGAATCGCGAAACAGCAAGAAGGATCCTGTTGTTATATGGTTGACTGGAGGGCCAGGGTGTAGCAGTGAATTGGCTGTTTTCTATGAAAACGGGCCTTTCACTATTGCAAACAATTTGTCTCTTGTGTGGAATGACTATGGATGGGACAAGGTATTGTTATTTCCTTTTAGTTTTATCTTTAAATTAATCAGAATTAGATGTAGATCATTTTAAGTTAACAATTATACTTATCATGCATTACATTTTTTTTTATTATTAGATGCTGGGGTTAATGGTTGTGTAGTTTGAAGCCTCGATAATAATGTTTCTTTTAGAGCTCTAACTTTATATGGTTTGATTTCATTTAGTTTCTAAGTTGGTTTAGAATCTTGTAGTGGGATAGTTTTTTTTTTTGGAAAAATGAAAGTCTTATTTCTGTCACTTCTTTTTAGCCCTTTGTTTCAAGAAGTCAAAATTTGACTTGATTTGGTGTCATATGAAAGGTTAGTTACCTTTCTAATAAGTCCTAGATCTTGTGAATCCGATGTAATTTGGGAAAATTATGGCCAAAGTAATAGTTGGATGTCCTAGAAGTCGTGGGGAAAGTTACCTGTGGTTATGATGTTCTCTGTATCTTCTTTTTTTTTTTCCAACCGAGTAGTCCCATCTTCTTCTCCTTCTTAGTTAATACTCCTAACAAAGGTGCTACCTGATGCCTTTTCTCCTTTTGGCTTCATATCCAAGGACCGTATTGCGTAAAACAAAAATTTGTGTTAAGAAAAACTAATCTTGCCTATCCCTGAAGGTTTGCGGTTGAAGAAATTGCACCAGACATTCTCCCTTTATATCCAAAATTTGAAGGGATGTTTACGAAGTTAAAAGCTTGCATGTTTGGGTGGTGTTATTTTCAAGAATCTGAAAGAATTATGACTTGCCCATTTATATTGATATTAGTTCACAAACAGCTTTGGTGATACTTTGTTTTCTTTTGTTAAGTAGCTGAATATTTCTCTTGGTAGTGCAAATCCTTTATTTTCCACTTAGAAACATTCGGATACACTAGAACAAGGACAATTTAACCTTTTTACATGGAAGCTGCTCTGCAAATGATGCCTTGATCGTGCATTGTCTTATCAATATCTCTTCTTAAAGGTTTTATAATGTCTTATCTTCAATCATGTATGGTAAACCTAGTAGTTCCAATTTATTGTTAGAACAAATTACTTGCAGAGAAGTCCAATCCATCTACATGATCAAACTCTCAAGGTTCAATGGACTTACTATGCTTAGGATTTTTTTATAGCAATTGGCATCCAGACATGGGTAGACTGCATAGAAGGTGCTATAATTTTTATTGTGTAAGCTGTGTTTTTGTGGTGTTTCCATAAAATAAACCCATGGCACACTCATCTTCCTGCTATGGTATTAAAAGGTTGGGTCTGTAATGGGTCTAAGTGAATCCAAACTTGGATCCTACAAAAAAAATTTGGTTCTGGGACTGGGGATACAACCTCCAGTTCCAAACCCCAAAAATCCCCAATAACCAATCAGATACCCATTTCTTTACTATATAGGTGAGAATTCCATCATTGCAATCCTTTTCATCGTGGTTGCTGCTGCACCCACCCCCTCTTCCACTGTTGTTGCCATCAGTGTCATTTATTTGATTGGCGGTAAGAAATCTACTGTTACACATAATTTTGACCTTACAATTGAATTTGTTTTTCAGGTATCCAATGTATGGTAATCCTGAGTCATACATTTAGTATTATAAAAGTGAGAGATAGAATTAAAATATAGTGGAACATAATATGATTGCAAGTTGTAGGGTATCAAAAGCAGATTGCTTATCTAGAACACAGAATCGTATTTGTTGTGTTTTTTATTTTGATTTATGTAGTCCTTTTTTACTAGTTCTGTTGTGCATGTCATACATAGACATATGAGGTGCAATTTGATTGCTTTATGTGGGAGATTTAACATAAATTTTATTAATATTCTTCAGGTATCAAACCTTCTGTATGTTGACAATGATTTATGTAGTTCTTGTTTACTAGTTCTGTTGTGCATGTCATACATAGACATGAGGTGCAATCTGATTGCTTTATGTGGGAGATTTAACATAAATTTTACTAATATTCTTCAGGTATCAAACCTTCTGTATGTTGACCAGCCTACTGGAACTGGTTTCAGTTATAGTTCGGATAATCGTGACACACGTCACAATGAAGATGGTGTTAGTAATGATCTATATGACTTCTTGCAGGTCTGTTTTGTTTCTCTTTTTATGTAATTGTTTAAACATGATAGCATTTGATTTGCTGTTTATAAATGGAGTCTCTTTCCAACATTCCACTTATTGTAACTATTTCCCTGGACCTATCTTCACCTCTTCAATTAACATTCTTTTATTTTATCTAGCCCTTTCAACTTTCATATTCAAGCCTATATCAATGAAAACACTTGTTGAGACCGCCTGTGAATTGTTCGTCTTATTACTGACTTGTTGAGATCTTGATTAGTTGAGTTGATGCAGTGCAAAGAAGTATCCACATTGTATGGGTATTTTCAGTATTGTAGGTACAAAAAATTTATTTGACGATAATTTTTATTTACTTAATTTTGGGTTAGTCTATGTTAGTTTCTTGTTATTCAGTTTGAGAGGTTTTATTTATTTTTAAGTAAAATAATTCTATTTAATTTTTAGGAAAATGAAAAGTCTTATTT
>JAOXJP010129343.1:0-13641 GCA_025762735.1 Platanus orientalis | reverse complement strand
GGCGGAACAGGATTCGTGTAGCCGACCCCAAATAGTTGGGATAAGGCTGTTTGTTGTTGTTGTTGTTGTTGTAATTGGAGTTCATCTTTTCTTTTTAGATATATATAAGAGTTCCTCTTATTAGAACCTAGAGAAGCCAAAGAGAAGTATATCTTCATCCACTTCCTATACTCTATACCAAAACCTAGTGATGCAGGATGATCTAGACGCCAATGAAACTTTTGTGGGTTATGGACCCAAGGAAGACTCAAGATAGGAGTATAGGACTGAAACAAGTCACAACAATTAGCGTTATTTAGGGTTAAAAGAAACAAACTTAGGAAATCAATTCTGGAGCAAAATCTGGACAGAAATTGGGAAGAACAAAAATCCCAATCTAAAGATATCCAATGACGTGAAATTTTGCAGGATTATTGCTCTAAGAATGAAGATTTAACCCTCCAAGTTTGAGCACAAACATGGTAAAAGAATAGCATACTCAGGTCTGTTCCCAATATATCAGGAAGTATAAAGCTTCATGATGGGTTATACTCTAGAGTGACTGAAAGTCAGTAGACACAGTTCAGAATATACACTATGAACAACCCAACGAAGTTTCAAGTGATTCAGATCAGCAGTGCTAAACAAGTATGACAAAACCCAGGTTAGGGTTTGTACAGCATATAATATATCACAAGAGATTTAATTTCCTTACACCTGTATAGATGGTTGTCTTGCTTATGTAATAATTCCTAGCTGTATCTTGGTGCTTATTCTATCATTTCCTAAAGTTTTTGAAATTTTAAGTCGATTTATCCTAGAGGGGGGGTGAATAGGATGTTATTCAATTTTTAATAATTTCTTAACAAGTAATGCACAGTTACCCCAATTCAATTGTTTGGAAGCTAATTGCAATGATAATATGAAATGAAGAACTCAATGCTAAAGCAATATAGACTTGCAATGTGTGTGCAATGGTGCTTGTGTGACAATGATAGATAAAAGCAAGTAAACAAGATGAACAATCACACAAGACAATTTTAATAGTGGTTCGGCACAATGGCCTACGTCCACTCTCCAATACCCACTATGGGGGTGTGTTAATTTTTTTTAAATAGTTCTAACAACTATTACAAGAAAACCAACCAAACTTACTACTCATGCTCCGGTGAGCATGTACTCCCTCCAATGTCTCTGATGGAGATGATGCAACGCACTCGGTGTCTTTAGTGAGTGCTTCACGTCCGGTGTCTCCGGCGGACATCCTCAAATGGTACTGATGAAGAATGTGGAATCGGTGTTTGGCCTCTTGAAGGAAAATGTGACTATTTGGGCTGCACTGGTTGTGGAAGCTTGAACTCTTGAAGACAAGCTCTCCAAAGGCTCCTTGAGGGGACAAGAGCCTCCAACACAGTCTAGGTGAGGGGATTTTCACTCACTAATTCACCTAAACACTTACACCAACCTCACACATTTTTTTCCTATTTGCACAAGTAAATCTCTCTCAAGAAGGTTTGATTTTGGGGGTAAGAAAGCTCAATAACTTTACCAAATATTCTCAAGAGGTGTGGAAAAGGTGTCTTAAAGCTTTAGTAACAGTTTAGGCTTTATAGAGGATAGCAAAGAAAAAGGGTTGAAAAATCTCATAACGGGTGGATTTTTTACCATTGCTATCTACCCCGGGCGCCCCCCACGAGTGTGGGATGCCCCCACTGGTCGTGGGTGCCCCAGGCCAAAACACCCGAACCCTGTTTTTTCAGGATTTCTCAAGCGGGGCACCCAAGAGACCACTTAGGCACCCCGGCTATACACCCTGGGGTGCCCCAGAGGTCTCGCAGGGCCCCAAGTCCCTTGATGGCCAAATGTTCATTTTGAGCATCTTTCACCCTCTTTCTTTATATGATGATTTTAATGAGAATGACCCTATGTCCTTCTACTAGCTGAGGGGATCAATACCATGGGTCTTGGGAATCTGGGCAACCACCTATACAAACCTTTATGGGCCTTGCTAGGCTCATGATTCTTGGCTTGCTTGGAACTTCACTTGATGACTTGCCTTGCTCTTTGAGGCTTGATGCATTTGAGGTCTTCTTGGTCTTAGAAAGGTTCTTCACAGACACACATGGACTTACATTTACAATTACATTTAAATGATAAATCTTATACATCAAGTCTAGGAATGAAATTGACAACATGAGTTAACAGTTTTATCTAAAATTCCCAATGTTTCCATAGGGTTTCCATGGACTTCCATAAGAATCCACAAATTAATTCCACTTCCATTGCAACCAAAGATTATTTCTCAGTGTCACATTTTCACCTTTTAACAAACTGTTACAAACTTACAACTTGGCTTTTGAATCCAGAATTAAAGAAATGGCATTTCCAACAATAACAGAAGAACCCAGCAATTGACCATAAGATAAACAAAATCCAAGAACTCAAAGCCACATAATTCCAAACAAAGAGATTATCATGCAAATATTGTGAATATCATCCCACACATTAGAAAGCAACTCTTTTCAAATTAACAGGAAAGTGGGGAAGGCAATTCTTTGAGCTTCTCAATCATCTCCAGCACAAAAATTCAAATAGTGAACAAGGTAAAGAGCAAGGTCACAAATAAATTGCTCACTCAAGAGGTCGATCAGGGTAATCCTCTAACCAAAGCAGAGATAGTTGTTCAACAGGGAAAGCTACCACTCAAAAACCTCTAGTATAGGATGCTGATATTAATCAATGGACAAATACAATACTCTACATCCATATGATAAAAGGTGCATCTCTGTTCACACAATAAAATATTAAATATCTCACCATCATTAACCACTTTATGATACCATTTGTTCAGAAAAAACTGGATTTATACCATACTATTTATTCATATGAAATATGCAATGACCCAAAATATTTACCTCAGCCCTATATCGTAAAGACTCCACCGCATTTTTAGTGAGTAAAGGAAATGGTGCAATGAAATTGGAATCTTTGTTCTCATCATCCCCCAACATGGATTTGATCTCTTCAAAAACTTCCGTTTCATCTGGAGAAACCTGGTATGGTACAAGCATTAATAACATCAGTAAAGAATAAAAAACCATTACCAACAAGAGAAGTTTCTGATCTTATCATCATTCAAGCCTTATTGCATGCCTTCTGTGTATAAATACACCTAACTATATTGTAACAACTAACAAAAGGAAAAAAAATAAAAAAGATGTCCATGCATTCACAATATTACAATCCAAAAAGTTACAATGCATGACAAATTGATGCTGGATCTATAAATCAAGAATTCATATGGTAAATATATCATTTTTTTGGTCAGTAGCAAAGATCTTTTGTTTGGTGGTTAGTAGAGATCTCTTCGGCCCTCGATGAAATGGAATGGTGGGACAGGATTCATGCAGCCAACTCCAAGTAGTTGGATGCTTTGTTGAGTTGACTTGACTTAGGATAAGAGACCACGTCTCTGTTTGGATGTTGTTCAAGCAATAACCAAACTTATCAAAAATTAATTGTATAAAATCTTACCAAAGAGACAGAAGCACCAGTATTATATGCTCTTCCAGTACGTCCAATTCGATGTACGTATCCTGCAGCAGTTTGAGGCATTTCACAATTTATAACCTGTCAAAAAGGTGGAGCAAGACTAATTAATTGCACTACAAACACACTGTTTCAGCCAAAACAAAATGCCAATTTAGAATGTAAATGGTAGAACACATATCAGTGTACCCAAGTGGGGAAAGCAGGAAGAAGAAAAACATAAATTCACTGCATTTCTGTATCTAACCAATCTAAATTTCAAAGAAATTCATACATAGAATCTTACCTACTCAAATAGCCAATTCCGGTTGTTTGCACAATATGTATGATAAATATTTCCTTTTATACAATCAGTCAACCAGTATCAAACTCAAGAATAACTTCTGAACAGAACTGTAACCATGGAAACATGCTGGATCTTAACCGAACTGTATTTCAGCATGAAAAAACCAAATTTTTTCAATCCCATACATTTCCACATGGCATTACATAGATTACGAGTCCGAACTTCTACAACAGATTATTCCCATGTAGCAAATGCATTCATGTGTGCTCTTTTCTGTAACACCACCCATTTCACTATAACCCATTATGGTTATCAATATGTGAACATACACCAACAACAAAGCCTTATCCCAACTACTTGGGATTGGGTATTATGTGACTACTATAATTTAAATTATACCATGGAATCCACAAAACCCATATTACAGGATTCACTAGATCTGACACTCAATCCCATGTCAAACATGGACAATTGTAATATATATGCAACAATGCGTCCTGATCACCAGGCCACAGGGCTAAGGTAAATAGTTATACTACAACTATCTGTCAAAATGGTACATGTGTATATATATATATATATATAGTGAATGCCAATTGTTAATCAGTACAGAATGACCCTTTATATCTGAATACTTGAACATGCTTCTAGCATATCTTTGTGGACATGATACACTGGTATCAAATACTACATGGATACTTTTATCATACAATTTTCTCTCTACTTATTGTAATGGAATATTTTTCTTAACTCCTAACATTTCATTTTCTATAGATGTTGTTGTCAACATAAATGTATGTTGTAACAAATCATAGTGAAACATACAATTTTCACTCTTCCTACTGTACGGTGGAACATTTTTCTTAACTCCTAACATATTTTTCTATTATAGTTGTTTTTTTTTCAACATAAATGTATAAAGTGTATTGTAACAAATCAAAGTGAAATTTTTTACAAATGCTGCAAGTTTGATAGATGTATGCATGCACGCACATACAAGTGCACACACACGAACACTACATATATACACATGCCACTGGTCCAATTATTCACGTTTATATAGAAGCACATATATACAAATTTCAGATCATATAAAAACCACCAGATCACCATGACTTTAATGTTTATCCTAAAAAATCATGCTTTTTTTTCTTCCACAATCTCCAACAAATAGCCCTCGGTAAGGCATGCCAAATGTCCTGAGAAAAGCTCCTAAGACCACTCATCCAACAACCTAAGATAGCTCATTAAAGAGCATTGGAAAAACCAATGAATCTGAAGATGAGTACGGAAAAAGTACCACACCCCTTTAGCCATAGGATAATGAATGAAAATAGACTTACTGATTCCTCCTCTTCCATGCATAAAATACATCTATTAGCTAAGTTCCAACCTCTACTCTAAAGATGATCCAGGGTTAGAATTTTATTTAGGAAACAATTTCACATAATGAACAATACTCTGGATTGATGCAAGAGCATATGAAGTCAAGAAGAAGAAGCTTGGCCATGGATAGTTCCTTAGACATGTCCAGAAATTTTTTTAAGGTTGTTTCCAATTTATTTTAAGGTCATTTTCTTTTAGTCCATTTAATTTTAGGGTTTTAGGAATAAGTTTATGGAAAGTATTTAGTGAATTTAATATTTTCGGGTTTTTATTAATAAGGCTTTTAAGCCAAAAAGAGTCCTATGCAATTTAGAAGTCTTTTTTTAATTAAAGTGGGTTTAGAAGGTTAGAGTAGGATTTTAGAGTCCTAATTCAATTAGGACTTTGGTATGAGTCTTTAAATAAATGGAATCTAGGCTATAAAATCAGTTTTTGAAATTATGAAATAAAGAAATTGATTGGTAGATTATCCATCGTGTGATGACTCTAAGAATGGAAGTCGTTGACTCTCATTCTCTCTCTTCTCTCTCATCTTTCTTTATTTCATCTCATCAACTTCTCTCACTTTCTTTCTTTTTATTGCTTGCATCTTGTTCTTGATTCTTACATATATCTTGTTGATTCTTTAAATTTTGTACATTGTTTGATTTCTTTGATTAAAGATTCATCACGAATCTCTTTTTCTTGATTTTCTTGAATCTTTAATTAAAGAATCTTTGCAGGTCTGAATTTTAAAGATTTTATATACCTAGAGACCTCGAAATTCAATAAAATTTTGTATGGAAATCCCTTTAAGGTTCATCTAACTCCCTGTAAAATTTCATAAATTTTGATGCGTAAGTAGGGGTATTTTAGTAATTCCATGGGTCTATACAAAAATTACAAAATTGCCCTTTTAGCCATTTTCTCCATTGTTTCTTTGTCTTCCTTTTTATTATTTTAATTTAATTCTTTCTCCCTCTCTTTCTTGATTCAAGAAACTTGTTCTTTCTATCTTTAATTGAAATCTTGAATTATTGAATTGTCTTAATTGAATTTTATTTATTTATTTAATTCAAGATTTGGATTCTTGCCTTTCTTTAATTTGTTTCTTGCTTTCACCCATCATTCTACCTATTGTAGGACCAATCTACTTGGTATCCTACATCAAATTTTGTATTAAAGTCAAGTTTTCAGCTAGTTCTATCTAATTGAGCCCGAGACTGATGGAGGTTAGAACTAAATTCGAACTTCCCTTCGGGAGGCTGTTTAGAGTTCTAATTAGTGATCAATTTGAATAGAATTTAATCTATACAAGTGTGGTGGAGAAACTTTAGCAAAATGAACAAGATAAAATCTATTGTGGCTACATTGGTTACAATGAGGAAGAATTTGGTGTTCAATTCTGCATGGGACAATATGGAGATAGTGCAGAGTGCAAGGTTTCGTCGGATCATCATGGAGTAATCTTTGAGAGATCATGGATCGAAGAAAGGTGTATAACTTATAATGTGGAGATATGCCTTTTGATGCTTAAAAGTTGTGGACAATGGTATGGTCTTAAAACCCTATCACAACAACCCATTCTAAAGGAGTTGTCAAATTTGGAAGAACCTACTCCTAAGGAGAATTCTAAGGACCATGAACCTTAGGAAAAAGAGCAGCAAGAAGATATTCATGCACACAAGATGCAGCCCAAGGAAGAAAGTTAACTACAAGTTAAATCATGTGTTGACCTCTTCCAAGGTACCTCCGATGTTGCTGCCTCAACAACATGAAGACCCTCAAGATGCAATGTTCATCCTCAAATTTGAAGTTTTAACTCAAACAAGTTTGTAGTCGAACTTCTTCAAACCCAAGGAGTATGATGTAGGAGCATATGAAGTCAAGAAAAAGAAGCTTGAAGACCACGAATAGTCCCCCAAACGTGTCCATAAATTTTATGAATTTTTAAGGTTGTTTCCAATTTATTTTAAGGTCATTTTATTTTAGTCCATTAATTTTAGGGTTTTAGGAATAAGTTTATGGAAAGTATTAGTGAATTTAATGTTTTAGAGTTTTTATTAATAAAACTTTTAAGCCAAAAAGAATCCTATGTAATTTAGAAGTCTTTAGGGAGTTTTTTTAATTAGAGTAAGTGGGTTTAAAAGGGCTGATCGTAGGGATGCAAATTATCCAACAAAAAACCCATATCCGGCTGACTTTGATCCCAAATAATCAATTATGGAATTGTAAGGATCCGGCCCATTTAAATATCTGATCCGTTAAATAAAATATCTGGTTATACCAGACCGGATTTATGTAGTCCAGATCTTCAAAACAGTAGTGGTACAGAAGGCCAGATCCTCAGATGCGGATGTTGTTACAGCAAGGAGATCAAGAGAAATAGAGAAAGGAAAGAAAAACATAAGAATGAAGAATAAAGGATAGAGAAGAAGAAGGAAGAGGAATAGAGAGAATGAAGAAGAAGAAGCAAGAAGATTAGAGAAGGAGAGAGCAGAGAAGAAGAAGAAGAAGAAGCTAGGGATAGAACCCTAGGGATATCCACACAGCAGCCCCATGGGAAGGGGGGAATAAGAGGGATAAAGCCAACAAGACACTTCAATTTCAATAATTTATGTCCAATACATTACTAGTCATTGAGGCCTTTAAATAGGCTTACGAACTAAAAAAATAGAAACTCCTAACTTGTTGCCTAAGACTTGCTAAAACAAAGACTCACTAAAACCCAAACCTTCCTAAAATCAAAAACTTCTAAATACCCAAATAAGAGGGGCTGTCGACCAGCTTATAGTAGGGCCCACTTGTTGACTTTTGGAACCCACTAAAAAACAAAATAACACTAGCTGTTGACTTAAGACTGATTTACCCAAAACACCCCTAGCTTTCAGCCTTATTACAAAAATATCCCTATGACTAAAATCCCAAAAAAAAACCATGGTACAGAAGGCCTTATTAAAATGGTATCTCACCCTTAAAACACTCTAATTAACCCACACATGGTACAAGTCTTGAACCTTGTCTTCTTGCGTGGTGGCACATACAAGAGTCTCTTGACTATGTCCGCATCAGTGAAGTGTGCATTCCAAACATAGATGGTACAGAGTTCATCAAAGAAGACAAATGCAAGGTTTTCTCTTGGGTAATTCCAAAATGTAGGCCATGGTGGAGTGCTGTACACATGACACAAGTTTTGTGTCTTGGCAGAGATATAGGTGGAGCAGACTACAACAAGATATCTTCAAGGTGGTTGTGAAACAAGCCAAGGTAGAGATCATTGTGTTTGTCTTGTTTCTCAATTGTTGGATTGGTAGGCAATCTGACAGATGAGATTGAAAGAAATAATTAGAAGTTGTATCAAATTAAAAGTGTCATTTTCTTGTATGAGAAGGTGTAGGGACGTGAGAGAACTCTCCATATAAGAGAGTTTCTCAAAAAGAAAAAAAATGGAGGCTGCTTTGACTTTTCTTCTCCAGGGTTTTCTCCTTGAATGGAACATAAGACAAAGGGGGTTTGTTAAAAGTGAGAAAACAGGTTAGAAAAAGAGTTACAAATGTAACAGGTTCTTGGTTTTCTTGAGACTTAGGTTTGAGATGAAAAAAAGGAAGAACATATTTATTATTACCCATAGATGTAGAACAAATATTGTTTTGCAACCGATTATTGTATATTGCATTGGTTGTGAGTAGTCAGGTTTATATCCCTTCACGTGGTATATCAGGGCTGTTATTGTTGCGCCAATTATTTATCTATGTGATTCACTTATACATAGATGCTTTACATAGCTTTTTGAGTCTTGAGCATATAGTCATGCTTAACATCCCTTAAAAGTTACATTAGAAATTTTCACTATGAACCATAGAGATATTTGCACAAATTTTCCATCAAACATTTTACCCCAAAATTCCATAATTTCATAATAGGCGAAATAGCAATTGTAATTGAACTTTTTTTCCCTTGCTCATGGTCACTCATAATAATATAAATACCTCTCAAAGAAGTTGAAAAAACAAACTATAATGAGATTTCATGGAAAAAAATGAGCTCAAATCAACTGCATACCGTGTACACATTCTTGAAGTCAATTCCTCTCACTACTCCAAATTCTGAGTCTAATTTTTGCCTGAGATGCTTTTTAGATTTTCTTGACAAGAAATCGTTCTTCCCATTGACTTGTTCCTTCTCTTTTATTTGGCTGTCATCAGTTGCTATTAGATAATCGAAAAGTCCCGCATTGAATTCCTGATGTAAACAGTTAATATATAAGGAATAAGAATATGTTAATAATTAGCTATCATAAAACCATTATCAAGTTCCGTCATTCTATAAAAGATGAATGCCCTAAATGAAGGAACCAACTTTAATAAATAAAAAAATAAAAATATTCCATTAAAATAAGCAAATTTATAGCAAGTCAGTTGAAAATAGTACAGTGTGAAAAAGACAATGGCATACCCAATTGAGACATGTTAAAAGAATAAAATACAACACGGACATGGCTACAATTGTAGTGAAACTTCCACATTTCATCTGCAATATCCGGTCTCCTACTTCAAAAACTAGTTTTTTTTAAGTTGACAGACAAGAAAATAAAGAGTATATTTACACAAGTCTACATGGCATTGATATTCATGCTAATGAAAATTTCCTTACTTCTTTGAAATATTTTCCTCACCCTTAAGCACCTTTCTAAGCCTCCGTTCATGTCTTTAGGGTTATGTTCCCAAATAAAACAAGGAAGCCTATCAGCTAGTTTATAATGGTGGAAGCCTATTCAGAACAAACTTCTGGCCAAAGCCAAACACCTCCAAAGTGTTACTAAAAGCATTATTTCCAGTAGTCAAAAACATAAAAGGGAAGCAACAGATAGCATACCTCAAGGATATGGAGACGTGAATTCTGTGGCAACTCAGCATTTAAAACTGCAGATTTGATTCCAAACTGCCACAAAGCAAAAGGTCAAACTCAACTTTATGGAGAAAAAAAAAAGAATGGAATAAAAGTTCAACCTTGATTTGTGATACAAAAAAGATGATGCAAGAAATAAGAGGGTTTTTTTTAATATAGATAAAGATAATTAATTGAAAAAGGATTCTGTATGAGTACAGAATCAGGAAAAATACAAAGAACTCATTTGGTAAAACAATGACGTCCCAATCTAGCATGAAGTTCCGAAAACAGACAATAAGTTCTGCAAACAGATATAGTAAGTGGTCTTATAGTCCAACTCGAAGGACAAAAGCAATGAAGTGCAAGTGGAAGAGATCTCCCCAAGCACATATAATGATGAATCCATTGACAAGGAGCATAAAACTTATCACTAGTAACTGGCAGGTACCATAATCAGTAACTTGAGAGTAAGCTAAACTAGATAAGATGCTTGATTTTTATTTTTATTTTTTTCAATGAATAACAACTGAATTCTATAAATAAGAGAAATAGAAGAATAAGATGATACAATACATATAAGCATTCACTGCATAACCATCATTCTACACAGAATAGTATAGGCACATCGTTACATGGAGCTTAGCCCCCCCACTTTGCCAATTTATCCACTTCAATGTTTAGCTGCCTTGGGATGTGAGAGAACGATATTTGCATCTCTCCAGCGCACCTGAGCACCTTGTCTCAGCACTAAAATTGGTCATAGATTGGTATCTAGACTGGGGGCTGTGCTGAGCAATGTCCCCCAACTACCGGAACCAGGGCCTACCAGCTCTCAAATTTGAATGATTTGCGAAAGATACCAAGGGCCTAACCATTCTCCACACACCCAACTAATCACCACCAATGAATCCCCTTCCACAATACTACCATTCACACCCAAAACCTTTAATTCTTGAAGAACCATCGACAACACTTGAGCCTCAGCCTTTGTAGAGTTGCATATACCAAGCGACCCACAAGAGACAAGGATTATCTTGCTATTGTTGTCCCTTGGAATGCCTTCAAAACCAGCCAGCTCGGGTTTTCCAATAGAAGATCCATCAAACTTAAGCTTGACAAGATGCCAGCTTGCTAAGTTGGTAAAGTCTGTGGGTGTTGTACCAGACCTGGGTTCAAAACTCGTCTTCACCTATAATTACTTATCAAAAAACTTAAGCTTGACAAGATGATGCAGAATGGAACACAACCTATATTCAAGACTTGGGGATTCTTAGGGTACTTTAGTAAATTTCAGTCTATGGGTATTCTAGTAATTCCAAGACCAAGGATACCTTAGTAATTTTTCTTCTTACATGTCATTTAAAGAAAATCCTATACATAAATTTTCTAATCTAAATGTCACATGTACAACACAAGGATTAGAAAATATCACTCCTATTGTGGATAGATTTCTTTTTGGAAGAAGGTAGAGTATTTTCTGATTTTGGGTAAAGATTCTCTTCCTATTTCCTATTATGGATAAGATCTCTTTCTTTTAGAAGGAATTGTAGTGTTTTCTTATTTCGGGAGGATTATGTTCCTACTTTTGGTTAGGTCATCTTTTTTAGTAAGAATTGAGTTGTTGTTTTTCTTATTTTGGTTGGGCTTTCAATTTTTAGAAGAATAAGGGAGGAACTGTGGTTTATAAATAAATATATTTTCTTCAAAATAAAGAAATAAAAAAGTATTGAAGATTTTCTAACTAAATGTCTTTCTTTAGTGAATTCCAAAATTTTGTTAATGGTGGACTCCATTAACCGTTGTGCTAGATTCCATAACAACTCAAGCTGGACTCTTTGAATCTTATTCTTGTCTTATTATTTTCTGTTATTAAAGTTTTCTCACCTTTGCCTTAAGCGTTGTTGTCTACAGTTGGGAATTTGTCCAAAGCTGGACTCTTTGAATCTTATTCTTGTCCTATTATTTTCTGTTATTAAAGTTTTCTCACCTTTGCCTGCCTTAAGCTTTGTTGTCTACAGTTGGGAATTTGTCCAGCATCACAAGATTAACCCCGGAGGGGGGGGGGCTGGGTTCCAACTGTATGAGATGGAACAGTGTTGATGTTCTCTCAATAAAAAACATGCTTTCTAGTCTCTCATAAGTCATAATGTAATTAATTTTCATTCCCTTTAACTCATCAGATACCATCAGCCAATGTACGACTTCACATAGGATGGCTTCCACCACATCAGCCACCCCTCTTTTCTTATCCTCGAATAATATTTGTTTTCTTTCATTTGCAATACTTCGCCAAAAACTTTTGGCTCGAGATCCAATCAAGCCTCCATTCCATTGGCATATAAAGATCAAGAAGCGAGGACCCTCAGGTATTGGTGGCATCTTTAAGAATGGGGAGGTGTTTGTGTGCAGGCCTTTTTAGGACCTATAGGGATTGGGCCTTGGGGACTGCCTCACAGCAGAAATTCAGGCTCTTCTAGTTGGCTTGACGCTCGTGCGCGCTCTTGTTATTCCTTGTTAGTGGAGGGTGATTCGTCTTTGTTATCAGTTGGAAAAATCGAGGTGGTCTCGGTCCATGGAGGTTAGCTCATTTTGTTGAGGCTCGGTTCCTTGCATCCAATTTGAACATCTCGTTCCACTAGATTCCTAGAGAAGTGAACTCTTCGGTTGATGATCTTGCCGAACCTAGGGTTAATCAGGATTCTTTGTATGCAGGGAATTGTGGTCCCGACTAACCCCTGTCATGTAAGATTATAAGAGTGGGCTAGGGTCTTTTGATTTACTGTGGGCTTCAGGGTTTTTTAACTTCAAGGCGAACTCTTATGGTTTGGTTATTTTCTTTTACATATCATGTATGGTTCTCTTTTTTCTACAAATAAATTCACAGTTATCCATCAAGTATATATATATATATATATATAAAGATCAAGGAGAGATGCCGGCCTCTTGAAAAGGAACAATGAAGTATGTGAGCCCCTGATTCCCCATCCTTCATAAATAAGACACATATGAGAGGATAGTTCTTTGAATGTCCTTTTTCTGAAGCAAATCCATGGTATTTATTTGATTTAGCACCACAGTCCACAAAAATGCTTTGATCTGAGGAGGCACAAGGGGGTTCCAAACTTTCTTATGTGGTGATTTGAAGTTAGATGGATTGATATTTAAAGTTAGCCAACAGAAAAGATTTAAGATGAAAATATTCCAGAACTTTCAAGGGACCACACTTTCCTACCAGACTCAAAATTAGATATGTATATATCCTTAAGAAGGGATATTAATTGTGCCACAAAATCCACTTCCCAGTTCCCAATCATTGAGATTGATAACACTAAGGTCTAAAACATCCCATCTTGAGAATAGGGAAAAGATCTGACATGATTTTTTTACCAGATATATTGAATAGTCTCAGGAAGGTTCTAAACAGTGTTGATCACCCACCATAATTCTTTCCAAAACCTAATTGACTACCATTTCCAATGACAAAACAGTTATGCAAATAAAAGAAAATAACAATGTTTAGGAAGTTTCTCCAAGGTGACGAAGGAAAGACCTTTGCAGAGAGACTGCAGTCC
>JAOXJP010129332.1:0-13642 GCA_025762735.1 Platanus orientalis | reverse complement strand
TTTTGCTTTGTTTACTGATTTCTAAATTTTCATAGCTATTTGTGTTCTAAAATTCAATTCTTGATTTATTTTGGTTCCGCATCCTTTATTTAAATTAGTTGAGACTTTGGAAAATTATTCAACATCAATATTTGGTATTTCCCATCGTACTGCGTCGAAGTCCAAAAATTAATAAAATGCCCCTCGGACGCTTCAAAAAATTCCAAAAATTTTATGATAGTTTATAACGTGTTTAAAGGTTCAACAGTTATAATTTCATAAAATTCTGATAAGATTAGATGGCAAATCAAAGAATTTCAAAAAAGTGAAGGTTCCTTAAGGGAGGTTTTCAGCACTTGCACATGAAATATGAGAAAGAAAGAAAAGAATAATGATAGAAAAAAGAAGAGAGTAGTATAGAAAGAAAGAGAAAAGAAGAAACTAAGAAAGAAAGAAATAATAGAGATATACCTTACAAGAGAAAAGGAGCTGCGCGTGCACCTATAGAAGAAGAAAAGAGAGGGGAACCTTGAGTGGCATCAACCCTTGGAGAATAGATAAACCAAGCCCACGACCTACCTTAGGAATACCCAATTCAACAAAACTTTAATAATTCTTCACTATATTAGCAAAGGGGAGCAGTGTCTTTAAATAGGCTTACAACCTATAGAATTTAGAAAGTACAAAATTAGAAATTTGCTAAACACCTAAACTTGGAGACCAAGTATTACTAAAAACTTACTTTCCTAATTTAGAAACTACTAACAACTTCAAACATGTTGCTTAAGACATGCTAAAAATAAAACCCTTCTAAAACATGATTTTACTAAAGTCTAAAACTACTAAAAATTAAGACTTTTTAAAAACACTATTCCTGTTTTCACTGATGCCCCCTTAGTAATTTGGTCATAACATTTCCAAATCATATCGGATTTTGGCAATCTTGGTCTCATTAGAAAGGTAACTGAATAACCTATCTAATGACACCAAAATCAATTCAAAAGAGCAATTTTTGACCTTTCAAAAAGTGGGCTAAACATCCAAAACGGGATTACAACTAAAAACCCAAAAATATAAATTACCCATGGCATTATTAGCCTCATTACAAAAATAACCACCCCTTACAAAACCCTAAATAACCCCACATAACTTGTTCACTTAAATCTAGCCCCCTTGTCTGCATAAAATATTATCCCCAATATACATATCCTACTACCCCCCCCCCAATTTTGTTAACTTATCTACCACCTCATTCTGGGATCTTGGGATATGATGTAATGCCACCGGCAGCTCCCCTAATAAGGTCCTTGATCTCCCGAACATAATGGTTCAGCTGCCAAGTCCCAAGACCCTTCCACACCTCAACTAATCACCACCCTCAAATGTCCTTCAACTAAACACCCAAAGAAGCCCTTCCCATTAAGCAAGTGCAACCCTTCAAGAAGCCTTTAAGCTTCGCTTCATTTGAGCCACAACTCCCCCCAATGACTTGCTCACTACCCACAACACATTGCATTGCTCGTCACGAACCACACAACCAAAACCAACAAGCCCTAGATTTCCAAAAGAGGACCCATCAAAATTAAGCTTCACTTTCCCAATACAAGGCGGCACCCACTCCTAAACTTGCACTCTTCCTCTACAAGAGATAAGAGCATGAGATGCAAGACACCCAATCTCTCATGAATACATTCAAACAAAAGTCCTTGAACTCCTCAACCACCATGATCCCATCTCACATATGACAGAAACAATAACTTTCTTAATTCGCCTCATTAAATCTTCAAAGATTCTTCAATTTCTTTCCTTCCAAAGACCCCAAATGATGCTTTGAAATAAGACTTTCATGAAAATTCAACCTCTCACACCTTTAATACCATCACCCCATTGATGAACTAAATCCATGAGAGTCTCCAGCATCATATAAAAAATTAAGAGGCTCTCCATGAAGTAACTCCAAACCCTCGAATCATATTCACAATGAATAAACAAATGACTTCCCGATTCACCATCCTTCTCACATAAACAGCAAATGCATGGGGATAAAGCCATATAAGGATGTCTCCGATGAACATCCAAAGTACTAATCCATTCAAGAATTGCCAACCAAGAGAAAGCCTTAACCTGGGGGAGGAGCCACAGATTTCAAAATCTTATGGTAAGGGAATGAAGGATTGGTTCAAGGGACACAAGAGAGGATATGGAAGAAAGATATAGACAAGAATTTACCATCCAACAAAGGACTCCAAGTCGCAGGAAAAGGATAAATTCCAGGAGAGATCAAAGGAATTTTGAGACAAAATATCAATGACGACAACATTTTTTTGAAAGGATATGCGAAATAAGCAAGAATATGCTGACTTTAATGAAGAGTTTCCCCACCAAAGATCCTTTCAAAATCCAATACTCCTACCATTTCCAATGACAAAGCGAGTATGGGAATAGAAAAAGACCAATATGAATAACATGTCTCCATATCAAGGAATAAGAAAAAAGAACGACATGATTACAATCCCATATGTTCGCATCTACCCTGTATCTGTTAAGAATGATGGAATGCCATAAACTCCCTTTCTCCGTACTGAATCTCCATAACCATTTGCCCAAAAGAGTCATATTTTTCTCATTTAATCTCCTAAGCCCCAACCCCCAATTCACGTTAGATTTAGATACCTCCTTCCAACTCACAAGGTGGCCTTTCTTCTCAAACTTCCCTTCCCACAATAAATTTCTTTGGAGTTTTTCAATCACATTCACAGCATCTTAAATAGTTGGGATAAGGTCGTTTGTTGTTGTTGTTGTTGTTGTCTATTCACCACTTTACACAACATCTTAAAGAGAGACATATGGTAGACAAGAATATTCGCCGAAGTTGCCTTTAGTAACGTAATCCCCCCCCCCCAACCCACCCAAGGATATATACATATTTATCCAACAAGTCAACTTATTAGAGACCTTCTCCACAACCGGGTCCTAAAAAGAAACATATTTTGGATATCCACCCAAAGGACGACCCAAATATTTTAAAGACCATGTACCCACATTACAACCAATAATATTTGCTAGATCCTGCAGATTGTGCTCCTCCACATGAATGCCCACCATACATGATTTATCCATATTAATTTTCAACCCAATATCACCTCAAAAATCCGAAGAAAAATTCTCATATTCATGCTGATTTCCTCATCCACTTTAAGGAAAAGAATAGCATAATTAGCAAATTAGAGATGAGATACCATCACACGATCTTCACCTACATAAATTCTTCCACAAGACGCAATGGCTTCGCCTTCCTCATAATAACAATAAACACGTTCGCCACTACTAAGAACAAAAAAAGGGGAAAGTGGGTCCTCCTAACACAACCCCTTTAAGGATTTGAAGAAGCCCTTGAATGTCCCATTTAGCAAAATCGAGAAATAAGGATATTTGATACAACCTTCCATCCATATAATCCATAAACTTTCTTTCTCAACACCCAAAGAAGAAATCCCAATCAACTCTATTATATGCCTTCTCTATATCAACTTTACACACCAACTACCTTTTCTTTGATTTACCTTCTAAGATCCACACATTCACTTGCAATGAAAATACCATCCATAATCTATCTCCCCTTAATAAAAGCTCCTTGGTTACTTGCAACAACCTCACCCATGACCCTTCTCAATCTCACCGACAAAACTTTAGAGCTAATTTCATATAAACTACTCCCCAAACTTATTGGCCCTTAATCCACAAGCTCCCTACCCACTCTTTTGTAGGTAATATCAAAACAATGAAGGTGGATTTTATGGTTTTGCTCAATTTGCCTCGATCATAAAATTCCGTGAAAATCTTATAATATCCTCCTTCACCGTATCCCAACATTCTTGATAGAAGTGCATTAAGAAACCATCAGGGCCCAGGGATTTGGCTTTATCTATTCCCAAAATAGCCTCTTTCACCTCCTCTTCATGAAAAGGACTCTCCAAACCCTCTCATTTTCCTCGGTAAATGAGACTCAAATAAGTTACCAATAAAGGCCTCCTCACATTCTCTTTTTTGTACATCTCCGAAAAGAAATGGACTGCTTCATCTGCAATTTCTTCAAAACTTTCAACCTCCGTTCCATGGACTAGCAGCCTAGGAATTAGATTATTCCTCTTATGCCCATTTGCCACCTTATAAAAAAAAACTTTGTATTTCCATCCCCTTCTTTTAAGTCACTTGCATTTTGCTTTTTGCTACTAGAAGACTTCCTCAAACTTTAACATCTCCATATTAGCCACTAAAACATTCCTCCTATGAGCCATCCCAAGGAACAAACCACCGTCCTAATCCATCTTACCATCAATAGACTATAATTCAATGCATTTTTTTTTTTCGTTATCGTGAATTTTTCCAATATTGGATTTATTCCACCCCACTACCTTTTTAAAAACTAAAGCTTCTTTATGAAACGGATGCCTCCCCAACCCCGTACATCACCCTCTTTCCACCAAGAGTCCACCAATCTTGTAAAAGAAGGATGATTTGTACACATATTTTCAAAACAAATGAGTGACGGATCGAAACTTGTCTTTGTCATATTTAACATAATTGGTTGATGATCATAAGCTTGCTTGGAAAGAGCTTCTTGAAAATAATGAGGATAGCAGTCCTCCCAATCAACTGTAACCAAAAAAAAAGTGAAAGATCTATTTCCGTTAGTTTTCTTTCGGTCATATTTTGGAAGGTTAAAACTAATCTGTTTAGAGTGATTTTGGTGTTATTTGAAAGGTTATTCAGTAAGTCCAGGATCTAGTGAATACAATGTGATATGGGAAAGTTATGGCCAAAATACAAACAAGGTGATGTAGGATACCTAAGAATTAGGCTCCTACAAGAAGTATGATGGGATTTCAAGAATTAGAGAAAGAGTATCAATAATTCAATTTAAAAGAAATCAAGAAACTAGGAAGATTCAAGAAGACTAAAGAAAGAATACAAGAGTGCAATTCTTGATTAAAGAAAGGAATATGATGCAGACAACACAAAGAGACTTATGTATGTGCCGCCCCACAAGAAGACCAGATTTAAGTGTACATGTTATGTGGGGTTATTTATGGTCATTTAAGGGGGGGTACAACATTTTATGTGTCCATGTAATAAGGCCAACAGTGCCAAACTTTGGGTTTTTTTTAGAGTAATCCTGTTTTTTATGTTTAACCCACTTTTTCAAAAGTCAAAACTTGACTTTTTTGCTTGATTTTGGTGTAATTAGTTAGGTTATTCAATTACCTTTCTAATGAGACCAAGATTGCGCAAATTTGAGGTGATTTAGGAAAGTTATGACCAAATTATTAAGGGGTGGTCACTAAAAATGGGAATAGTGTTTTTAAGAAGTCTTAAGTTTGAAATTTTAGGAAAATAAGTTTTTAGAAAGTTTTATGTTTTTAGAAAACTTGGCTAGCAAGTTTAGGATTTTAGGAAGTTTCTAATTTTGGCAAGTTTCTAATTGCTTAAGGTTGTAAGCCTATTTAAAGGCAACCCCTCCCCATAATTTGATAGTGAAGAATAAAGAATTGTTTTGAATATTTTGGTGTTCCTAAGGTGTAGCTGTAGTCATGTTCTCTTCCCCAAGGGTTGATGCCATCTCTTAGGCTTCCCTCTTCTCTCCATGTGGATTGTAGCACCCTAGTGCACTAGTGAGTATCCACCTCACCCTCCCTCCTCTAAGGTATCTATCTTATCTATTCTCTCTCTTAGTTTCTTCTTTTCTTTTTCTTTCACTTCTCCTGTATTCTTTCTTATTTTCTTCTCCTTTTAAAAGATTCCCTATTAGTTTTCATCAAAACCTCTATTGAAGTACCTTCACTTTTTTTGAAATTCTTTGATTTGACTTATCAAATCTTATCGGAATTTCATGAATTTTTAACTATAGAATCCTATCACACGTCAGAAATGACCATAAAATTTTCAGAATTTTTTTGACACAGCAGAGGAGCATTTTGTTAATTTTTGGATTTTCTATCCAAAATTACAGAAATACATTTTTGAAAAATTTTCTTCCATTTTCTCATCTTTTTCTATTTTTTTGCATCCTAACCTCTTTTATTAAATTTTATTATCTGAATTCTTTGCTATTTGTGAATTTAAATTCAATTCTTGAAAACTTTTGCTTCCACACTTTAAAATCTAACCATTGTTTGAGGGTTTTGGAATTACTTTACATCAATTTGTGGTATCTTCTCCCTTGTACTACATCACACATCCCTTCATATCTTTCTTTGAAAATGATAGAACCATCACTTTCTTAGTATTCAAAAAGGTACTTTGGCTTCATTGCTAGCGCTCGGTTTGCAGACTCTTTGTTTCACCCTTTCGTTACATGGGGCATCACATCATCTCATTAAATGCAATTCTTGGTCAAAAAATGTATTTATTTTCATCCTATTTAAAGGATTAATGGCTGTTTCTCTTTTCATTTCCTAATATATAAAATTTCAAGAGCTTCTTGTATAGCCAAGGTTTTCATCTTCATCATTCTCTTGGTGGCTTCTTCTTTTTTCCCTCTTCTATTTATCTTATCGAAGAGAGCCTTCTTACTTTCTTGAAGACCTTTACAATCCCTTTAGGCAAAGTTTCATTTAACCTTTGCATCTTTTCCAGGTAAGTACTTTCGTACTCTTTGTTCTTGCATTTTCTCTCTTTTTTTTTTTTTTTTGTTTCATTTAGGGTTTTGAATCCTTTCTTCATTCCAAAAGATTTTTTTCCTTTTTATTACGAAGCACATAGCACAATCTTGATGTGCAATAGAGTAACTTTGCCCTAATTTTTGGCTTTAAAACTCTTTTGTGGATTTATTCTAGTCACCTTCTTCGTCACTGTTGAAGAACTTCAACGATTTGTTTGGCACCATAGTCTTGATTTTGCTATGGTGTGAGACCCTTTTTTTTTTTTTTTTTTTTTTTTTTTTTTTTTACTGAAAATGGATTTTAAACCATGGATATAAACTTGACATCTGATCGTTTAGGTTTTTTTTTCTTTTGCCTTTCAATCTGTCAGACTTCTTTAGGTTTCTCGCCAAGATATAATCAAGGCTAAGCATCTGCGAGGATTTTTTCTGTTTCTAGCCCATAGCATCCTACAGTTTTGTCAATGCAATCTTCCATTATTGAGAAAGTCTTCTATAGGAACACTTTTGTCCACCGAAGCATTTTCATCTGCAAGAACATCTTTTTGTTTGTAGGATTATGGCACTTTATTCTTACTCAGTCTCTTAAAAACTTCATCACAATTGGATAAGTATTGTGATGCAGTTCTCGAAAAAGAAGAGGGATTGGATGATGATGTGGGTGATATAGATATGGATAGTGATGTGGGTATAGATGGTGATGTGGATATGGATATTGATGTGAATAAGGATTGTGTGCTGATATGGATGATGAGATGGTTGTTTCTATTGTCTTATGATAGACTGCCTACGTACCCTAAATAGGATAAAGCCAAAACATAGTTCGATTGTGGTATTTATTTTATTGTCTCTCTTTTTTTTTTCTTTCATATAGTGGCATTGTGAGTTAACATTAATCCTAGGGCTCTAATTTTTGTGTCATGACCACCAATTTTGGTTTTTGATATAACCAGTGAAATTTTTTTATCTTTCCATAACTAAATTCTTTTACTTACGATGTCTTTTTAGGTTTTCACCATGCCCTTTCTATCATGCTTTTTCTTTTTCTTTTTTTATTTATCTCTCTTTTGCACTTGGAGCCCCTTACACCAAGCTTGGGAGTCGCCTGATTGTTGTGTCTTTGCTACCTTTCTGGTTTTCAGATGGATTGATGATGAATATATCTTGCCATGATAGGATTCTTACTCATGGCACTTTTGCAAGTTTTCATCACGCCCTTTTCGTCATACATTTTATTTATTGTGTGGTTGCACCCAAGTAGAGACTCGAGATGCCTACGTACTGATGTAGAAATGGGATCAAGCAAACATAGTTCAAAGAAAATACATGCCTTTTAGGGATAATATCTTTTCAAGAACTTGGAATTTGTGATAGGCAAGATTTGGTTTCCTTTGACATCACATAATAGATAGGTAACATTTGGATAGACTTTCTCTATGACATAAAGTCCATCCAAATTGGTGGAAAAATTGCCTTCTTTTATCTTAGAAGGATCCAGTGGTGAACAAGTCAGAAGGACAAGGTCTTTTTTTTTTTTGAACCAACATCTGTGATATGACACCCACAAACTTTACCAACTTAGCAAGGACAAGGTCTCTTTTATTAAATGATTTCAGTCTGACACTCTTGTTATACGCTCTAGCCATTCAAGCTTGATATAGCTCCAAATTTTGTTGAATGGCAAGATGGATTTCATCAAGATTTTCAAGCTTTGCAAGCTATATCTTAACACTTTCCTCGTTAGTGAGATTCTCTTGGATAGCCACCTGTAGCAGGGGGACTTGTACTTCAATGGGAAAGATTAATTCTACACCAAATACAAGCGAGTACAAAGTTGCTTGCATGGGGGTCTTGTATGTCATCCTATATGCTCATAGTGCTTCTAAAAACTGCTCATTCCAATCTCATTTATGCTTAAAGACCATCATCTTTAACATCTAGTATAGGGTCTTGTTGAAGCATAAGCTAATCCATCTTCTTGAAGGTAATACCTCGAAGAATGGTAAAAATAGATCTTATACTTTGCCATGAGTTTATAGATTGATGTGCTTTTTGAGGGTTGACCACTGCCAGAAATGATCCTATTTGCGACCCTAAACCGATAAATGATGTGTACCTAGATGAATTGGACAATGTTGGCATGCTCGATTTCCCTTAAGTCGATTGCCTTAGCCCATTTGGAGAAGTAATCAGTTTCCGTTAAAATGTATATGTGACCATCTGATGAGGAGGGATGATAAGACCAATGATGTCCATTCCCTTGTTGCAAATGGCCAAAAGAATGTTGAACCATGCAAGGGTTCTGTAGGAAGGTGTCCATAATCACTATGCAACTAACACACATCTTTTTGTATAGTCTGCATAATCGGCTATCATGGTTGGCTAATAGTATTCGAATCTCTTTAACTGATATTGGAGCTTGGACCAGATTTAATGGGCACCATACACAACCGAGTGGACTTCTGCCATGACTTGTTCTTCTTCTTTCTTGGATATGCATCTTAATAATACATCATCCAGGGATTGCATATGTAATTGGTCCTCTTGTAAAGTGAACTTGGAGGATCACAGTCGCATTTCTGCCCTTTTGATCGACTTTGTTGGTTCTCTTCTACCCAATAAATAGTTGTGAGGGGAATATACCAATCCCATTTTGATTCCTTTAGGGCTAAGTGATCTTCTTCCATTTAGAGCTCGACATCACACATTAAAGCATGGTCTTCCTCATTGGAGAACAAAGGTATAACTCATATTTCTCCAATATGTATTGTGAAGAATTTGGCTGTAGGATGTGCGAGGGAGGTGGCTAGGCTTGCAAGTGCATTTGCTTGCGTGTTGTATCCTCTTCTAACATGCCTGATTTGTATCCCTCGAAAAGGTGGTGCCAACTCCTTAAACTTTTGATAATACGACGTGAGATTCAAATTCTTGATATGGTAGAACTCGTTCATATGTCATACCACAAGCATAGAATCATCGTAGATTATGAGATGTTCAATGGGTAATTCTAGGACAAGTTCAAAAGCAGTTATTAAAGCTCCATATTCTGCATCATTGTTGAAGCATCCCTTACTAAGAGTGAGGGAATGCATGATTATTCTATTGGCTGGAGTGACGAAGACTATACCAATCCCCGATGTCTTATTTTGTATGTCAACCTCAGTTCTAGGTGGGTCTCTTGTTGTTTCGTCAAAATATATTTTCCGGTCCTTCTTGATAGTGACTTGTATGACTTCATTTCGTAAGTCATGTTGCAAAGGTGTATCGTTTGGGATTGGATACACGGCCAATAAAAACCCAATAGTGTTTGTCCTATTATAGCCCTTTGTGGGACATGATAGTGAAGATGTGTTGTCTTTGGTCTCTGGACAGCAAGTATCCTAAGCTCCTTTTGATAAGTTGCTTGTTTAGCCACTTATGGTCTGCTAACGATGCAAGTGACCTGTCATACAATTTTCTATTGGTGTGGTGCATCATTTCATGAATTTCCTAAGGAAGCCTAATCAAAATACTGTTACAAAATTTTGCTATATCTCAAAGATGATCTTGGTAGAATTTTGATTCATATGTTAAAAACCCGTTGGATATTATTGGTTATTCAAATGCTGATTAGGCATGTTCTCGGTCTGACAAAAGATCTACAACTAGTTACTGTACTTTTGTGGGTGAAAAGTTGAAAATTTAGTGAAAAAGTAAAATGTTGTGACTAGGTCAAGTCCTGAAGTAAATTGTAGAGTGATGGCATACACATGCAGCATTTGAGTTGATGCAGTGAAAGACCTTTATGCAAGATAAAAAGTTTTATAGTTGAGAGTCCTACGGCGATGTATTGTGATGATCAAATTATTATACTCATTGCTAGTAATCCAGGTTTCATGAAATGATTAAACAAATAGAGGTCGATTATCACTTCTTATAGATATGGTCATGAGTAAAATATTTGCTACTCCATTTAGGAAATCTAAAGATCAACTAGAGGATGTGTTTAGGTTGGGTGTCCAATCTAAAAGTGTGGCCAGGCGAAATTAGTAGATAGGATGGGATGCAACAATGTAACTTCATCGTTAAATTGGACAGGAGAGAAAAAAAACAAAAAAACAAAAGGATAGAGTTCCAAAACAGGGTCTACGCGCGGATCGGATAAGTAATAATTCACCGTGCTATAAGAAATCTATTGTTGGATTTGGATTATCAAAAAAAAAAAAAAAAATCTAATTTTCCACTCAACGTGTTCAAAGAATATGGGCTCCATACAAGCCCATATTCGAGCCCAATTTGGCTTAATCAGACATCACAAGACACCGGCTTGGGCCTTCAAAATACAGCCCATGGCATCTTTTGGAGAGCAGTACTCAGGCAGGACTTATCATTGATGATGATTTTCTATGGATGGGTCCACCAATTCATCATCCGTTTTTCCACCGAGGATTTTTATTTTATTTTATTCTGTTACCGATTAAAAGTTCAAAGTATCCAGATTGCAATTGCCAATGATCAGATAAGAAATGACACAAAAAATAAAAGAATTGTCAAGCATGATCCAGGAATAAAACCATAAAATTTAACAGCTACGATTGTGAAGCATCATCACCAACCTCTACTTAAATTTTCTCAAGAAAAAACATAATGCATATAAAAATATATTACCTAATAAAAAGAAAAGGAAGGGAAAAAAACAAGGTTTTGACAAGGTAGAGAATTGCAGTGACATTGGCTTGGGCCTAAAATTTACATAATTCTAGCCCCCGTTATGTGTTAAATACCAAAGTGAGCTTAACACTTATTTACTATCAATCTATATCAAAAATCAAATAGAATAAAGAGAAACAAAGGTAAAAATGGCAAACCTTGTCCGAGTACAAATTTTTATTGAATACGTCTTCCAGTTTCCAAGAAAACACCAAATCGGCTAAGTTCTCCTCACGTTGCTTTCCCTTCTTAGCTGAAGCCATTGCCATTATTTCTTCTTTCTCTGGATCAAAACGTCAGAGAACCTACTTTCACTCTCTCTTTTAAAACGCAGGAAGTTACAAAAACAGAGAGAGAGGGAGAGGGATTAAGAAAAGTGGAGGTTGCTTAGTTCTAAAGCAAGGAAGCACATTGGAAAAAACACAGAAGAAACACCAAAAGATAAAGCTGTTCCAAAGCACATAGTACTAGTCAAATGGTAGTGATATCCATCATCAACATTTCTTGCCTCCAAAAGGAAAAGCTACCTAGGAAGTCATAAAAACAAAAACAAAAAAAAAAAAATGAAACCCTATTAGCCTAGTGAGTGATAGTGGGAGCGCTTGGCCTTTTCAGTCGTGCCTACGGTCTTAAAAAGCAAATTCGCTTCCCCCACTGGGGTTTCAGTCTCGGAGTAAGTAGGTACCAGAGCGAAGCCGTATCCTCTGAGCCACCTTACGGTGAGGCACAGCCACAAAGGGGGATGGGATCCAGTAAGAAGTGTATGAGCCTTCCATTAGCGGAAAAGATTAGCAGGTTTTCCTTCTGTATTAGAATGGCATCAGGGGTGGACAGATCAGCATTGAAAAGTGATAAGCACCCCCAGTACTGATGTGTCAACCCCCTGATGTCATCCTAATACATCAGGAAAAACATATTTTCGTAGCATTAGGGGAGCCGTATCTTCTGTGTCACCTTGTGGTGTGCCACAGATACAAAGGTGGGTGAGACCTTCAAAAAAATGTATGAGCCCCACTCTCCTTTGTATTTATATCTCACTGTGGTGCACCATAAGGTAGCTCACTGTGCGTCTGTGGCTCACCATAAAGTGACATAGAGGATACGGTATTAGAGCCTTCCATAACTCACTGCGAGTCTCATGTTCAAAGGATTAAAAGTGGATGAAATCTTGGTCCACATTTTTGGTTCCCACCGATACTTCAAGATGATACAAGGGAGGTGGAGCCATACTTTTTTTCTCTTTTTTTTGTAAAGTTTTCATGAAAAAAAAAATACATGGAGCCCGCCTCCGAATACCAGTGAAGAACCAAAAAGTGGACAAGAGATACGGTTCCCTTAAAAGTTTACAATCAATGACGTGTTTCATATGAACATGACAAACAGGAATGCAAGATTTTTCCATCCTAGAAAAAGTAGTACTTGGCCCAGCAGGGGCTCGGCGCTCTCCTCAACGATTTTGGGGAGATCCGCTGATCCCTGTTGGGATCCTCGTCGAATTCTTAATAAAATTTTAGTTTTTATCAAATATATATATTTATCAAATATATATATATATATATATATATATAAAAGCAGGGTCTGTTTCGTGTCAATCCTAGTTTCTAGGCATGTTGATAAAAGAAACCCAGAAGGAGTAAATTTTTTGTGATCATAATCGGTGTGACAAAATATGTGATCACACCACGGACTGACACATGGCATATATAGAGTTGAGAGTGCGAAAAAGTGTTCATAGGTATCCAAAAACAGGCACAAAATTTAAAAACATCATGTGTTACTTGTCACATGATCACACCAATTTTGATCACAAAATTTAAAAACATCGTGTGTTACTTGTCACATGATCACACCAATTTTGATCAGAACATTAACTCTCCAAAGGAAAATCCCAAGAACTTCTGAGTCGGGTAGTGCCGGGGCTTTGTTGGAAGGTGAGCCCACATTTGCATCACTTTGTTCGTCACTTTAGTGACGTTTGTCCTTTCCCTGATATAATTTGCTTCGAGTGTTTGATGTGTCCCCACCATGGGTCGTTCCGATAGCTAATCATTTTAGTAAAACTTAACCAGCAAGTAAGTAAAAGTGTACAGTCGTCCACACACCGAGATATATATACGCGCCTTTAAGGGAGACCAAATGTTTTACTCCCTGTTACCCTTAAAAAAAAAAAAAAAATGTTTTATTCCCAAATTTATTTATTCTCCGTCCCCCTATACATAAGACTGAGGATTTGGTGCGACCCCTCTTACAAAATGCATACGGTTACATTAGCTCTTACATTAGCGTCCAAACGTGATATTGGGGGGGGGGGCG
>JAOXJP010129321.1:0-13642 GCA_025762735.1 Platanus orientalis | reverse complement strand
GTAGTAATACTACCAAGTCACACATAATTCGGTTGTCCCTTTGAACCTAGATCTTAGGATCTCCAGTCAGCTAGGTAGGGTTGCCATTATGGAAACTTTTCAGATATAGGCTTTAAACTCATTCTCCTTGATGAGTAGTTTACTTGATCTCTTCTCAACCTTTATATAACGGATCTGCAATTTCATCTTATTTATTAAATATTTCCATATGAGATCAACTACCTTATGATATTGTATCTTCAATGAATATGTCACATTCATTAATTCTCAATCCATTTGACATTGCTATATTGTCAAATTTTTCATGCCTCCTTTAGGTCTTATTTCAAGCCTTTTAAAGATAGGTACCACTACCTTACTAAATACACCCACATTTTAAAGAATTTCCAAGAATGTTTTTGACATTTTCATAATTCATAAGGTGTCTTTTAATTTTTTTGTGATGCCTCTTATTGAGAATATAATTTGTAGTAAGTTCTTGCATTTCCCTACAAATTCAAAGGTAAACTAGAACATAACATTTATAATTTCCTTTAAGGTTGTATTTTTCTATTCAGCAACTTCGTTTTGCTTATATCCCTTGTAAGGTGCCATTACATAAGGGATCAATCAAGTTATTACTTGACCATCCAACCAATCATGATAACTCTTGAATTAAGTAATCAAACCACATAGCTATGCCTTAGTCCAATGTATCCAGTCTTACTAGTTTGTGATAGTGTGAATTTACTATCACAATACAAAGATATTAATGGCATTGGTCTAAACCAACTTAGAAATTTTTTTTCTAAATTAAAATTTACAACCATTTTTTTTCTTTGTCTCTAGTTGCAAATGCCATAAATTCAGACTCTTCACTGTAGAATGAATTATCTAGGTCTATTTCTTAGACTTCCAATAAATTGCAACTCTTCTAAGAGTGTATATTCAACCACTCATAGGCTCCGAATCCTTGTGGTTCGGAATTTCAACAAGTATCAATATATCCTTTTACAATAATTTCAATAGATCCATACATAGTTTCCTTCAAGTATTTATATACTTGGTTACCAATATTCACATCCATGTAATTAGGTTTATAAGTGAACCTACTTAAAAACCAAATAGAAAAAAACTATGTTTCATCTAGTGTAAAATATAAACAATAAAAGCATTACTTACAATAAATCATATCACCTTATTTGGTTGCTCTTCCATAGTGGTGACATTTATTTGTTCACAAACACATACATATATTTGTATACAATGTCATGTAAAAGCTTTTATAAAATATCAAAGAAGTAATATATCCTATATTTTATTCTTTGATATTTGATAATCTTACTAAAGTCAGACACCCCCCACATTTCTGGTCTATATTATATGTTTTCCTAATATTCCAAATATAGACACTATAATGACCATCATAGTTCTTCATAGCTCTTAAGCATGTGAATAGATTTAGACTATCCAATTAGAAGGGACCTAACCTTATCTATTGGGCACGAAGTAATCCATTAAATGATCCCATCACTTAACCAATTTTCTTTATTTAAGGAAAAAAATAGTTGAATGCCTTGATGACATGTCTTCGGTGAGGCTCACCCAATTGAAGGTAAGTGATATGGTGGCTATAGGTACACTTTCATTAAATAAGTCTAGAAATAATGGCTTCAATACTTGATGGTTTTGATTTTATCATTAATATATTTATATCTTTCACTAAACCATAGCTAATAAGCCATATAATCAGTTTGTTGGCACAAGCTGGAAGCAAAATGGGTTTACTGAAATTTCAGATTGAGAGAAGAATGAAACTCTGTTTTGAATTGCAGAGCTACAGCTCCTGTAGAGACTTTTGTTTTTACTTTTTATGTAAAGAGCTGGATTTTTCTCTACTAAACAAAAACTAACAACAACACATATTTATACTTGTTGAGTGAACTTTCTAGACCCTATTTACTACCTCTAGAGAATACCATCAGTTTATTTTGAGAATACAAACAGCCCCTTCTCTAAAGAATACCAACATTAGACTGATCTAGAGAATGCTAACAATAGGCTTTGTATAGAGAATACTAACAGCCTATTTTTTAGAAATTACAAATTAATTTCTAACACCCCCTCTTAATTTGTAATTTTTAGATGCTTCTTGAACCACTCAAACTTGTAAACTTGTAAACTTGATCATTGGTGCTGATGAATCTCAATTGTATTTCTCCTTGATTGACCAAATCTCTAATAAAATGATGTCTTATCTTGATGTGCTTCGTTCTTGCATGAAAAATAGGATTCTTGGTCATTGCCATTGCTGACATATTGTCACAGTGAATGACTATAGGTTCTTTAGTTCTTTGCTACAAGTCTACAAGTATTCTCCTTAGCCATACAGCTTCACATGTGGCTTCTGTAGCAGTGACATATTCAGCTTCGATTGAAGATAGAGCTGTTGTCCTTTGCTTCTTTGAACTCCAAGAAATCACCTTTGAACCTAAGTAAAAAATGTAACCAGATGTACTTTTCCGATCATCAAGTGATATTGCCCAGTCACTATCAGTAAAACCAACAAGACTATTGTCACTTTCCTTCTTGTACAAAATGCCTATCTTCTTTGTGCCTTGCAAGTAGTGAAGAATTCTTTTTGATGCTTCATAATGAAGTTTGCTGGGATTATCCATAAACCTTGCCTTAAGGCTGACAGAATGAACAATATCTGGCCTTGTATTTGTGAGGTATATCAAGGAACCAACAAGGCTTCGGTATGTTTTTGCATCCGCCATTTTAGCTCCATCATTTTGCTGCAATTTCACATTAATAGATATAGGTGTGGACACTGGCTTACAAGCTTCCATATGAAATTTTTTGAGCAAATCTTTAGTGTACTTTTCTTGGAAAATAAAATTTTCACATTTAGTTTGTTGAACTTGAATGCCAAGAAAGTATCTCATCAATCCCAAATCAGTCATTTCAAATTTTTACATCATGGTCATTTTAAAATCTTCAACCATTTTCATACTTGTGCCCATGTAGATTAAATCATCTACATATAAGCACACAACAAGGAAATTTCCAATACCTTGACGCTTGATATAAAGTGATGGCTCACTTATGCTCTTCTCAAATCCATGTTGGCAAAAAATAGCCATCAATATTTTGAAGTCAATAAATTGTTTTCTTCACCTTTCTTCACATATCCTTTTGGTTGCTCAACATATAATTCTTCTTCTAAGTTTCCATTTAAAAATGCTGACTTCACATCAAGTTGGAACACTTGCAACCCCAATTGTGCTGCTAAGGCCAAAACAGTTCTGATTGTTTTCATACAAGCTACAAGTGCAAGAGTTTCATTAAAATCCATTCCAAGCTATTGTCCATATCCTTTTGCGACCAGACATGCCTTGTGCTTTTGAATGGAGCCATCTTCATTAAACTTTGTTTTGTAAATCCAGTTTAAGCCAATCACATCTCTTCCATTAGGCATATCCACAAGCTCCCATGTGCGATTTCTTTCTATGGTAGCAACTTCCTCATCCATGGCTTTTGTCCATACATTTTCTTTTATAGCATCATCAAATGTTTGTGGCTTACAAGTGAATAATGCAAATTCACAAGATTGGTATATTTCTAACAATGAGTGTACCTTTCTTGGAGGACTCTTTGAGTCATCAGATTCTAGTTTGGTGATGCTGTTGTGGGATATCTAGATGGAGATGTTGTTGGACTTAAGGCTTCAACCGAGTTTGAACTTGGAAGTGGATTGGTCTTGTCTTGCAAATTTAGAGGAGAAACTTCAAAGTTTCTGGTTTCTTGGAGATTATTCTCCCATTACCATGTTGCCATCTCATCAAACATAACAGCTCTTGAAACAACCAACTTGTTTGACTTTGGATTCAAGAGATGAAAGCTTTTGGATTCATTGCAATAGCCAATAAAGATATACTTTTCTCCCTTTTCATCAAACTTTTCTCTTTCTTGTGAGAGAATGTGAGCATATGTGATGCATCCAAAGAATTTAAGTTGATTCACCATAGGTTTTTGCTTATGCCATGCTTCAAATGGAGTCTTATTCTCGACAGCTTTTGTTGGTGAACGATTGAGAATGAACATTGTTGTATTGACACCTTCTACCCAAAGCATGTTAGGAAGTCCCTTTCCTTTAAGCATGCTCCTTTCCATCTCTACAATTGTTTAGTTCTTCCGTTCAGTTACTCCATTCTGTTGTGGAGTTCTTCGAATAGTAAGCTGTCTTTGAATGCCATTTTCTTTACAATGTTGCCTAAATGGCTTGTAGATGAACTCTCCACCACGGTTAGTTCTTAGTGTCTTCATTTGATAACCACTTTGCCTTTCTACAAGAGCTTTAAACTGAAAAAAGTATGAGAAAGCTTCTGATTTTTTGTTAAGAAAATAAACCCACATCATCCTTGTATAATCATCTACGAACAAGAGAAAATATCTTTTGCTGGTTAGTGATGGAGTTCTAGTTGGCCCACATATATCGGCATGCACAAGTTCAAGAGGACCACGAGCTCTCCAAGCAGTCTTTGGAAATGGAAGACGATTCATTTCACCATAAATGCAACCTTCACAAATTCTGTTAATGTGCTGAATTGAAGGAAGACCATACACCATCTTCTTCTGTTTTAATAGTTGAAGGCCTTGATAATTCAAATGCCTGTATCTTAGATGCCAAAGATGAGAATCATCAACATTCTCACTTTTTAAAGCAATCTTTTTATTTAATGGCATGCTAAGAGGGAAAATATTATTTTGGTTCATTCCAATCTTGGCCACTGCCAAATTATTTTTCTTATCATATATAGTGCATCCATCATCATCACAGAGTAGAAAATAACCTTTTCTAAGCAACTTACTAACACTAAGAAGATTTTGAGATAAACTTGGCACATAAAGAACATCATGAATAAATTTTTTGTTACTTTCATTAGTGTGGACAGCAATGATGCTTTTTTCCTTCAACTTTCTTCAACTTTCCATCTCCAAGCTTTACTTGAGAAGTAAAGTTCCTATCAAGTTCCACAAAAAAATTCAGAATTCATTGTCATATGATTGTTGCAATCACTATCCAAAAACTATGTATTTTGTGTTTCATGTTGGGCATTCATGCAAGAGTAAAATAACTGGTCCTCTTGATTTTCTTTTGCAAAATTTACATCATTTTTCTCTTACTTATCTTGGTACCAACAATCTTGTTTAGAGTGATTAGGAATTTTGCATCTAGTGCATCTAAATCAGCGTTCTTTAGATTCATGACCAGGTTTCCTGCAAATAAAACATTGAGTACTAGAGGTACCTGGCTTTTGTTGAAAATTTTCTCCATTCCTTCCTCTTTCTTTGTTCTGCCCATATTTGAAGTTGCCTTGGCCTTTTCCATATTGACCTTTCTTTTGGTTATTGCCCCCTCTTTTTCCTTGGTCTTCTTTGGTGGATTCCTTTTGTTAAATATTTAGTCTTGATTGAAATGCTTGCTTCAGAGGTTGGCTTGAAAATCTGCTCATTCTTCCTTTATGTGCTTCAAGAGATCCCATCAACTCAAATAAGGAGAGTTTGGACAGATCTTTTTATTATTTTATTGTTGCTATAACATGATCAAACTTTTGAGGCAAATTGCTAAGAATTTTTTCAACTAACTTCTTCTCTTCAATAGTATCTCCATAGCTTCTTATCTGATTAATTATCTCAGCAACTCTTGAATGAAAATCTTTGACAGAAAATCTTTGACAGATTTGCTTTCTTTCATAGCCAAATTGTCAAAGTCTCTCCATAAATTTTGAAGCTTAACTGAGATGACTTTGCTTGAACCTTGAAATTCTTTTTGTAAAATTTCCCATGAATCCTTTACCTTTTTTACACCAAAAATTCAGGGATAAATGGATTTACTTACCCCTTGATGAATAATCCTCAAGGCAATAGCGTTATTTTTTTTCAAATTCTCCTTGTACTCCTTTTGATTTGCTTCTATCTAGGTTGAGTTCTTTGTTGTAGGTGGTTCTTGGAACCCATCATCGATCAAATCCCATAAATCTTGTGAAATGAAGATTGTCATCATTTGAGAGCTCTAATAATCATAGTGTTCTCCATTGAAAATTGGAACTTGACTTGATGTATAAGTAAACAAGGTTTCTGAAGAATTTGCAGCCATGAAAACTTGCTTTAGAGAGGTTTAAAAATGGGTTTTAGGTGCTGGATACGAATGCTTTGATACCAAAATTTGTTGGTATAAGCTGAAAGCAAGATGGGTTTATTGAAATTTCAGATTGAGAGAAAAATGAAACTTTATTTTGAATTGCAGAGTTACAGCTCTTGCAGAGACTTTTATTATTACTTTTTATGTAAAGAGATGAATTTTTCTCTACTAAACAAAAACCAACAGCAACACATATTTATACTTGCTAAATGAACTTTCTAGACCCTATTTACTACCTCTAGAGAATACCAACAGTCTATTTTGAGAATACAAACAGCCCCTTCTCTAGAGAACACCAACATTAGACTTATCTAGAGAATGCTAATAATAGGTACCCTACCTCTAGGGACCCAAATGGGCCAAAAATTTTATTGTATGCTCCTAGATAGGTACCTTACCTCTAGTAAAAATTTCATGAATTTTAGAGCGGGTTTTGGTCCTAGAAGAGTCCCCCCAAATCTACCTAAAAACTAATTCTTTGTACTTTCTATTGCCAACCAGTACTGTAGATTTTCTTTTCTTAATTTTTGTATCTTGAATTTTGATCTATTTTTTTTTATTTTTTATACAAGGTTATTATAATGTTCTTCTATGTTAATTAAAAAGTTTAGAATTTTTCAATCCCTGTAGGGGGTCCAAATAGCTAGGAATTCAAGCGGCTAGATTTCTGCCCAGTAACTGACGCCTGAATTTTAACCTGAATTAAATTCAAGCGTATTGAAATTCAGGCGTCAGTTCAAATTTAGGTGACCAAAACCACTGAGGGAAATGAGATTGTCTATGAGGAATGCCATTGGATTAAACATGTTGATGATGCTTGAAGGTCGATCGTTAGAAAATAAAGAATGTACATATCTGTGTTAGGTACCTTGCCCATATATTATGGGGTATTTTTAAGATACTTATCTTTGTTGGTTTGAGATATTTTTCTCATGATTGAATACCACTAAATCAAAAATTTTATCTCAGTTTTCTTCTTTGACATTCGCCCACATGTCTGTTAAAATAAATAAATAAATAATGGCAGTTATGTGAGGATTGGGTTTTTTTTGTTAAGGAATCATTTAATTGCATTAGGTTTAGACTTTGGAGGAACACCTATTGGTCATGTAATGCCCCAGAACCCGGATTAGGATATGGATCCATATCGTTCCGGATTCAGATTTGTTACTAATCACAAATCCAATAATCATATAACCTTGACCCAAATCATGAGTCCACGAGTAAGATCCAATAATCCAAAAATTCGCATTTAATTCTTAACTTAGGATCTTATGAGTCCATTTAGTTCAATAGTCAGATTTCAAAAGATTACGGAAGCATATTCAATATCCAATAACCACACATATTCGAAAATGATAGTTTGCAGAAGTGTAATCACAAACCACAAGGTCACAGTAATATCATCTCAGTATCTCAAAATAAAAATAGCACTACAATCTCCGTGGTAGTCAATATAGTAAAGATACCAAATAACTACATCATTGGGGTGCCCTCTCACCCTAAATAAATAAGAGGGAAGTGAATATCTAACAATCCAAAATATGGATCCAATGCAGAGGGTCCAATAACATTTCCAAAACAAATAACATAAAAATAGAAAAATAGAGTGTGTCAAGTTGAGTCTCTTGAAGGAGGGACCTACAATAATAATCAGTCTGAAAAATAAATTTTTGGGTTAGTCCCAACCTGTAAGAAATCTAACAGACTATAAATAATCTAAAGTAAGACACACATCGGAAGACTAGCATGTGTAAGAGTCAATACAAAGTTAAACAAATATTGAAATAGTAATCATAGTCATGCTAGTACAAAAATATCAATAGTCACATATCACACAGAAGTCAATGGTTCAATACGAAGATCTAAGTTTGAATAATAATTCAATGTGGAGGTCGAAACTCATAACTCAATGATATATGTTAAATTTTGAGAGATCCAATGTTCTATGATTTCAAGACATTCAGATTTCAGTGTTCAAAGTATTCAGAGTCCACATGGTTCACATGTTCGAAGTTTAATATTCGGTGTTCAAAGATTCAAAGTGTTTTGAGTTTGATGTTCAAAGGTTCTATGTAAAGTATTCATATGCTTTGGCTAACCCCACGGGTAGGGTCCTGATCTCATGCCAAACCCCACGAGTAGGGCCAATGTCATTGTTATAACCCCAAGGAGGAGGGCCAATATCCGTGATCCAAAGAGCATGTTTGAAGTACTTTCTCACACTTAGCCTTGTAAGTAGGCCCAAATACTCAAAGACACACTTAGCTCGGTGTCAAGGCCCACATAATCAATGGTCACACTTAGCCCTATGATGGGGCCCAAAATGGGTCAAAGGTTTGAAGTCTAAAAGGGTTCACATCAATTAGTCCGAAGGTTCACATAGTTTTAATAATTAGAATATTTCTATAATGTATAAAGAAATTGTAAGCATCACATTTTCATAAATCAATTACTTCAAAGGTACATGGTTCCCTTAGATTCAATGTTAGTGTATAATTCAATGCTCATAAGTTTAGAGTCATAATGATTCATTAAAATTGCATATAGAGTCAATGATTTAAACATGTAATAGGATTCGAAGGTTCATGTGGTTCACATGATCACATAGGAGGTATAGAGTTCAATAGAATCAATGAATTCAACATATTTCTACAGAAATTCACATATATTCTAATGAGTCAAATCACATAGGTTAGTCAATATCAATCATAGTGTTCCAAACAAAAGGGCAAGACAAGATTACCTTTCAAATTAATCATAAATAGAATAGATTTTGAAGGATTCACAATCTCATACAGATTTTCAAAGATTTCTATGGAGAAAATTTAGATTTCACATGTTCTAAAGGATTCCTTGAAGAAGATCAGTCCACACAATGTCTAGGATTAATAATCTTTCACAAAATTGGTATAGATCTAAAGAATAAGCAAGATCCAATGGTCTTAAGCATAGGTCTACATAATTTTCAGAGATTCCAATAAGAGAGGAGTCATCCCAAGCATAAAGAGCATGAAAACTTGCTAAACAAGCTAAAAAATCAAAGATCTAATATGTTTCAAAGGATTGAATTCAAATAATTCCAACAATCTCAGAGAGTTTCATGTATAACATCATATAATCTGAAATCACAAGAGGGATTCACCTCAAACCACCCATAGTAGGCAAGATTTACTAATTAGAGAAGTTTAGAATCTAGCAATCACAAGGTACAACAGCTTAGGGCATAGGTTTTCATATATTTTCAAAAATTTCAAGGAGTTTCCATAATCAAAACACAGAAATCTAAGAGAATCGAAGAGGAAAATACATTAAATCATTCATAGTATGCAAGATTTTCTTACTAAAGAGCTTAATCCAATGAATAAACCATATACAAATGTTCAGTGAATGATTTTTCAGAGATTCCAAAGGGTTTTGAATACAAACTCCAAAGATCAAAGAAAGATTTACATCATATCATCTATAGTAAGCTAGATGTTCTTACTAAAGCTTAAATCCAATGTCTCCAAGAAAGAAACCTTCATTTTAACCTCTATTCTCAACTTGTTCTGTAAAATAAGCATAGTTCTAACATTAGAAGGATGAAACTAGTAAGTTCTAGGAGAAGGACAAACTAATCTAAAAGGATTTTCATGGTTGGAAATAAAACTAACCTAATTGGGAAAGAACTCCAGGCTTCTTCTCCAAAACTCTCAAATCACTTTTCCTTTTATTCTAAATGAGTCTAAATGACCTAAATAGAGTGTAAATAGGGTTTTAAGTCATCATAAATGAAACCTCACTTGTGTGGGGGTCAAATGGGAGCATGCCATGTCATAAATGGAATAAAATGTAATATTTCAGCACTTTTCAACGTTTCTGGGCATGTCATGATCGATCACGGATCATCCAGAGAAGTCCCGAGAGTTCTGATCCTTCATTCATGATCGATCAGGCCAAAAATAAGGTTTCGTGATCGATCACGAGATCTGTGATCTATCATGCATCTCCTAGAAAATTTTTCCTATATAGAAGTAAAATGGCCATAACTTTTTATATACAACTCTAAATTATAAACCGTTTGATACATTAGAAAGTAGATTCAAAGATATTTTCAACAAGGTATAGATCAACCTATAATTCACTTGGGATTGGTGTCAGTGATCCTGAGATGCCACCCTAATTATGTAATCAGGATAACTTTTGAACTTGGTACGTTCGAGACCTAACTTGGGTTCTACACTTCTAAATCAGTTTAAAAGGTTCCTAAACAACCTAAGATAAGTCTAGAATATGATATATGAAAATTTTTACCCTTATGGAGGTAAAATTACAATTTTACCCTTTTAGTACAAAACGAGGCATTATAGGTCAAGCCCTAGATCTCGTTACCCATCTTGAAGGAACACTGTTGCACATGGAGGTGTCTCTGCCATTGGCTGCAACAGGACATCTGGATTTTAAAGATTTCTTTCATTGGATGCAACAGTGCATCGGAAGTATCCACTTATTCTCCGAACACAACAACTTGCCGAACAATACCTCCAATATTTGATGGTGGGTATGTCCATCACATGTTGTTGAATCTGGAATTGAAAACACAAAAAATTGTTTTGATTTAACAATAGGTTTGTTCTAGGATGGTGTTAATATGGCACTCATTGGGGTCCAGCTTGGATGGATTGTTGGCAGCTGTAAAGGGTGAAACGTTGTGACCGTTTGAATCAGGATTAAGAAATTTAAAGTGAGCCAACCTCTAGAAAGAAAGAAATCTATACTAGCGTCATCAGTGTTTTGAGTGAAGATGCAAAAGAAGAATTCTTTTTCTTAATGAATCTATTAGGATCATTTTTACCTTCATCATAGAAGATGATGAGATGCAATAAAATCAACTAGCAAAATGAAGAAAAAAAATCATGCACAACACAAGATTTACATGGAAAGCCCCATTTTGGGGAAAAACCATGGAGCCGTAGAGAAAACTTTCACTACTAGGAAGAAAAGTTGTCCAAAGACGAGTTACAATTTGTAGAACCTCTCTCACTCCTCCCACAACCCTAAAATGAAACATATAAATGCCCCGAAAATCCTAATACATATGTGGATACAGTTTGGATCCTATTCGGTACATTAAAATGGGTCAAATCCCAAAGATTTTCATATTCGGGTTGTATCCAGGTTAGATTTTGGGTTCAATCTTGATGCTAACCCAACAAATCAAACTTCACACATTACAAAATCCTTAGTTATATGATGGTTGGGAGGAACTTTGATGTCTTCTTAGAGAGATGCTAGTTGATTGTGTTGTTTGCGTTAACAAACAATTAAAAAAAATGTTAAGCTTTAGGAAACTCTATAAAGATGAAACGGTTCTCAAGATAAGGGTGTTGCTTCTAGAAGTGAGTAGTTTTCTTAAAACTTCGTGGTTCAGTTATTTATTGATTGAGTTTGGGGTATATACTATTTTCTTAGACAAAGCCCCAAAAAAAACAACCTAGGAAAGTTATAAAGGAGTAGGGTGTAGAGTAAAGAATGGTAAGATGATTCAAGTAGTTTTTGTTACTAGCAAAAAAAATGATTGGATCATTCATGACTTTGCCCCTTACTTGTCATCATCTATTGCATCTATGTGATCCATATTGTGTCACGATTAGGGGTGGCAATGTTTGACACAACCTGTGAACCCGACACGACCCAACACAAAAATTAGCGGGTTTGGGTTTAGTGTAATTGTGTTTCGTGTCAAATCGGGTTGACTCGCTTTGACATGATTAATAAATGGGTAAAATCCGTGTTTACTTGTTTAACCCGAATTGACATGATTAAATTAATCGGGTTTAAGCGGGTTGACCAGCTATAACCCGACCTATTTAACCCATATAGTTAAATTACTTTTTTATCCCATTTGAAATTATATTTTAAACAAAAAAAATAAATATTAAAGGTTATTTACGTAAATTGATATATAAGCAAGGAATCAAATGCCCTAATAGTGTATCGTTCATCCCAAATTCTGTTATTAATATGTATTTTTTAGTTTTTGGAATATTTTTGTTGAATGTGAAACATTTTATCTTTAATTCAATGTTAATTTATTATAATGAAATCATCATATCAATCAATTAATTTTTAGGTCAGTTTAGCCGATATGAGTCATATGACCCCTTTTATTGGGTTGGATATTTGAGTCAACCCGACATGACCCATTTATTAAATGGGTTGAGATGGGTCATGTTCATGTTAGCCCATCATTACCTATTTATTAAACGGGTTGAGATGGGTTGTGTCCATGTCAACCCATCATGACCTGTTTATTAAACGGGTTACTCGTGTCGTGTCGTGTTACCTGTTTAATAAACAGGTTGTGTTAGGGTTGAGGGGTTTGACACTATTAATAAATGGGACGTGGTCGGGTTGACTCATTTAGTGTTATACCCTTCACTCGACACGACACGAATTGCCACCCCTGGTCACGATAGAACAATTGTTTTTATAGGATGCTATTTTTTTTTTTAACTTATCACATAACTAATAGAATTTCATGAGAAAATTGTCTAGCCCCTAATGATAAATAATGCTTAAAGTGAGAGGGAGTTTGGTTGAAGTAGGATTGTCATAGATGTTTTGCATTGTACAAGACCATATATAATTTCTAAGGTCTTAAATAGGTTTACCTACAATCTTAGTTACTTGCATCGGAATATTGTTTCTAATATATTTAGATATTTGACGATAACTATAAACTATCAACAATATATGGATGTACTTGAATGTATATTGATGCTATTTGAATTCTAGTAAATCTACTAGTAGATGGGTACATACCCATTGAGGCACTGTGGTATCTTGAAGTTCTAAGACATGTATTTGCTAAACTTATTCCATTATAGAATATGAGCATAAAGCACTGACGGTTGCTAACAAGGAAGTGGATGGTTAAGGATTTTAATTATAGGAAATCTAGTTGGTGACAAAACCAATGCCACCCTTATCTATGTAGTGTGATAGTGAAGTACCACTATCGAAGACCTATTGTGAAACTTGTAATGAAAATCTAGACACATTGATCTAGGATGTAGCTATGTTAAATAATTGCTCAAGAAATGAGAAATTTTGGAAATAAATATCAGGTTTTGAAAACTTGAGGGATCTGTTAACAAAAGGCTTTGGAAAAAATGGAGTGTATAAGATGTCAATTGGGATGGGCTTGAAAGAAATTCATTTTTAAAGCCACTTATAGCCGAAACCCAACTTAGTATCAAATTCTAAGTATCAATAGGAAAACAAGCTATAAATATGTGACAGATAAGACACTACAATTACATTCATCTCAAAGGTTAGTAGTGTTCATAAAACTGTAATACTATGAAGATGATGGGATTTTACTCTTAATAGATCTATAACATAATTTTGTGGTAGTCTTTTAGTTACAGTAACACTTCCAATAGATCTACCTATGTAGGTGTAGAAGTT
>JAOXJP010129310.1:0-13642 GCA_025762735.1 Platanus orientalis | reverse complement strand
GAAACAGCCTCTCCAAAAATGGGGGTAAGGCTGCGTACATCTTGCCCTCCCCAGACCCCGCGTTAGCAGGAGCCTCGTGCACGGGGCCGCCCTTTTTTTTTAATGGACTTAGCTAGGCTTTTGTGGAAAGGATCCCTACTAATAAGAATTAATTGGAAAACCTTGACACTAATACCAAATTTGATGTAAGATACCATTTTAAAAAGGACCCCACAAAAATTAGGGATAAACTACAAACGTCGTATAGATATAAAGAGAACTAGAAGAAAGATGAAATTAAGAACCAAAAAAAGAGTGAAAAAATAAATTGTAGAAGAAGGTAAGTAAAGAAGATTAAAAATAAAAAAAAAAAGTTTTTTTGTACAAAAATTTAAAGAAGATTCAAGAATAAAGTAAATATAAGAGAGAAAAGATGAGAAGAAGAAATAACAAGAAGAAGATAAATTCACCTAACCGTGAAAGGTATAGAGATGTAGCCAAACCTTGGGCTTAAAAAACCGACTTTAATTCACAATTTTTTTTCAACTCATCGTACAAGAGATCTTTATAACCGATTTATAATAAAAAATAAAATTTGACAAAAAATAACCAAAATACCCCTTCCTTGTATTGTCAGCCAAAAAAAAATCCAAAAAAATTATTAAAAAATTCTGAAAAATACAAAAACACTCTTAAACTTATTCTAAACTAATTCTAGCTCCCTACCAACTTTTTAACATGACTCTAATGGCCTTATTACATTAAATCCACTACTAAAATCCTCCTAAAATATAAAAAAACATTAAAATAAAACCAAAAAACTGTGGGCAGCAATTCTATCACTTGGATTTCTTCAAAAACCTTGGTCTTGGCTTCCATAAAGGCTTGTACTTCTCCATTCATTGAAAAGTTGCCTCATCAGATAGATGGTGTTTGCAAGAGCCTCTATGTAGGGAACTTCCTCAAATTTTTTTTGATAGATAATGATAATTTATTGCAAACAAATCAAAGAATACAATAAGAAGCGATACAAAAACCAAAAGCGACCCTACACACAAGAACCTAGACAAAAAGAAACCCAGCCATTACATAAGAGGAACTAATCCCATTCTAGATAAGATGACCCTTTGAAGCAAACTACTTGCTCTCTCCCCCACTTAGCTAACCTGTCAACATCCCTATCTGGCTTCTAGGAATATGACTTAGGACAACACCCATCTCCCTCATGAGTTCTCGAATCTCATAGATATAATGCATTAAAGACCAAACACCTTCGCTCAGGCCAAGAGCCCATCTGACCACCACCTTGGAGTCACCTTCCACCAGACAATCATGTATGCCAAGAGATTTAATCTCTCTCAATCCAAGTAACAAACTGAGAAGCTCAACCCTTGTCGAATCCCCACTATCCAACGGTCTAGCAATTACCCAACATACTTTGCCTTCATCATACCTCAAGATACCTCCATATCTTGAAGGACTCGGATTATCAACTGCTGATCCATCAGAGTTCCACTTTAAAAAATTTCATTTGGGAGGGGACCATACAAAAGCTGGTTTTAATTTCGGGGATATTGAGGATGATATGCATGCCTTCCAATCTCTAATAAAGTCATTTAGAGTTATATCCTCAAATTCCGCAGATAGTAGTAACCACAATCCCACCTCTCGAATGATAACATCCCACACCTCACAAACCTCCCTCTTTGCACCATAAAAAATTCGATGATTTCTCTCTTTCCATATTCCCCACATAATGCCTTAAGCAATAGCCCCAAGAAATAGCTTCTCTTTTCTACCAAAAGACCCCCCATATCCTCTCCAAGAATATAACAGTGACATTATGTTCTCTGGCATCACCCATTGAAACTTTAATTCCTTTATAATATGGGTCCAAAATTTTCTTACGTAAGTGTAATGAAGGAAGAAGTGATTGTTGGATACCCCCTCATTCACACATAAAATGCACATATGAGGAGAAAGGCAGATGTATGGACAATGCCTTTGTAATACATCCCAAGTGTTTACTCGATTAAAACATGTCACCCATGAAAATGCATAAACTCTAGGTGGGGCTAAGGTTTTCCACTAGCTTTGAACTGGGACTAAAGAAGGGAACTGGTTTTCACCTATGATGATTGAAAAAAGGACTAAATGGCGAATACACCTGAAGAAGAGGGAGACCATACGTAAACATCAAGGTCATGAGAGGATATATAGACTTCTTTGAGCAGACGAGTTATTTGAGCAACCATAGAAATCTCTCTTTCAAGTAGCTCACGGAAAAAGTTCAAATTCCACAACAAACTAGAGGTAGAAGAGAAGGATAGGATTTCAGCCATAACAACATCCTGTTGGGAAGGTAAACGATAAAATTTAGGGTATAGGGAGGCCATAGTATGATCTCCCCACCAAAGGTCTTTCTAGAATCTTATACGATTTCCACAACCTAGAACATAACACGAGTGGGGATAAAATAGGAGAGCAATTTGCAATATATTCTTCCACATCATGGAATGGGAGTTGGAGAGAGTTAAACGACAGTCCCACCCATTTGTAGCCACACCATATCTACTAGCGATAATGGATTTCCATAAAGAGTACCACTCCACATAGAAACGCCAAAGCCACTTTCCCATTAAGGTTTAGTTCCTTTCTTTCAATCACCCAACTCCCAACCCACCACAAGCTTTGGATTTTGATACCACCTCCCATCTCATATGATGGTCCTTCTTTACACAACCACCTTTCCATAGAAAATCCCTATGATATTTCTCAAGTCTACTTACCACTTTGCCTTGCATTTTAAAAAGAGACATATAGTACATTGGAACATTGCTTAAGGCTGTCTTAATCAAAATGATTCGACCCCCCAAGGATATATATATTTTCTTTCAACAAGATAATTTCTTTGATACCTTCTCCACAACCAGGTCCCAAAAAGAAATAGTCCTTGACACCCCCCCAACGGGAGCCCCAAATACTTTATTGGCTATTGAGAAATCCTGCATCCAACCATATTTACAAGTTCTCTCAACCTTTGATCTTCTATATTTATCCCAACCATGCAAGACTTGGACATATTGATTCTGAGGCCTGAGATTAGCTTAAAGATTTTTAAATAGTAATCCATGTTTCTAATAAAACATTCTTCAACTTCAATGAATAGGATCGTATCATCTGCAAACTGTAGATGAGTTACCACTTGCCCTCCATCACTTACTTTAAAACCTCCCATAAACCCTACAATTTATGCTTTCTTAAATATTGCACTAATGCCATCTGCAACCAGGGAGAATAGAAACGGTGATAGTGAATCTCCTTGTCTCAACCCTCAGGACAATGGGAAAAAACCTTTAGATGTATCATTCAACAATATTGAGAACAATGGCCATTACACACATCCTTTTATCCATTTAATCTATTTATCCCCAAAACCTTTCCTTTCCAGAACCTAGAACAAGAAATCCCAATCCACCCGGTTGTATGCCTTTTCAAAGTCTAGTTTACAAACCACACCTTGTTTTCCTATCTTCCTTTGGGAGTCTACACATTCGTTAGCAATTAACACCCCATCTGTAATTTGACGATCACTAATAAAGGCACTTTGAGTGGAAGACACCAGCACCCCCATCACATTTTTAAGTCTAGTTAAAAGCACCTTAGATATAATTTTGTACAAACTACACACCAAACTAATGGGCCGATACTCTGATAGTTCCTTTGCCCCATCTGTTTTGGGAACCAATCCTAGAACTCAACCTTCCCCTCTGGTAGCGCATAATAAAAATGCGCTAGTAGCTGACTGTTGGAATTGATTGGGAGAGGAGGATGCCTAGAGAGTTCCTTTGAGAAGACACTCAAATGATTGGGAGATGGATCATATGGCGAGGCTCATTAGCATCGTTGAGACTATTAAACTAACTAGGGAAAAGGAGGACATTTGGCTTTGGACTTTATACAAAAATGAGAACTTTTCAGTGAAGTCTTGTGTGGACATTTTTGGGGATACAGGAATGTATGATGAAATATGGAAGTATATGTGGAGATTGAAAGTCCCTTCAAAAGTAAAATTCTTTTTGTGGTTCATAATTAGGGACCGCCTCTTGATTACTGATAATCTCATAAAGAAGGGCATGTGCCTCCCAAATTTTTGCTTGCTATGCTACTAAGAGGAGGAGACGGCCAATCATATTTTACTTCATTGCCCCTATTCCAAGGAGGTATAGGATGCAGTTCTAAATGAAATTGGTGTTACTTAGGTTTTTCCTTGAAGCATTAGGGAATTTTTTGGTGGTTGGCATTTGAGAAGAACTCTTCTTAAGATTCGAAAGGCTTTGAGCTTGGTTCTTCCAACAGTATGGTGGTCTATTTGGTTGCAAATGAACCAAAGAGTGTTTGAGAACAATGCAGAACCGGCTTACAATGTATATAGAAAGGTTAAAGATAGATTTTTTATATGAATTGTTAATTGTATAGGGTTGGGGAATTCATTTACTGATGTTACGAAAGGGTGAGACAATATTTTCAAAGATTATAGCTTTTTGTAATCCCCTTTTTGGGCCTTTTGGTTGGGGATGTCTTAACCCCTCCTTTTTATTCAATATATTTTCTTTTATGAAAAAAGAAGAAGAATATAAAATAGAAAAGCACAATGACCAAAAGAAGAAGAAGAAAACAACAAAGCCTTATCCCAACTACTTGGGGTTGGCTACACAAATCCTATATTCTTATTACGTCATGCCACTATCTAGGGTCATATATGCCATTAAATTGTAAGCACCCATGTTTTTCCTAATTACTTCAACCCAAGTCAATTTTGGCAATCTCTTGTCCTTTCCATGCCTTCAACTTGCGTCATCACAATCATTATTGGCACCATTATTGGTCTTTGTTGCACATAATCAAACCATCTCAATCGACTTTCCCTCATCTTAGCACCTATTGGTGCTAAACCGAAGCTCCCGCAAATGGATTCTTTTATAATTCTATCATTTTCTTATTTTGCCACCCATCAATCTCAACATGCTCAACTCAGCCACTCTCATTATATGTATGGGTTTTTTCTTGGCTGCCCAAACACTTTGATCCATAAAGCATGGCTGATTTTATGACTGTCTTATAAAATTTTCCTTCAATTGTAATGGTATTCATTTATCATACAACACTCCAAACTTTCCTCTCCACTTCAACCACCCCTCTCTAATTCTATGAGCAACATCCCCTGCAATATCTCCCTCCTTCTGAATGATTGAACCGAGAAAACGAAAATGATCACTTCAAGGTATCTCTTGGTTATCAATCTTAACAACTCCCTCATTTCTACTCTTATTTTTACCAAAACCGCATTTCATATATTCTGTTTTAGTTCGGTGTCATAAAACATTTTAATTCTAAAACATCCCTCCATTTTTCTAACTTGGCATTTACACCCTCTAATGTCATCAATCAAAACAAAATTATCAACAAACAACATACACTGTATGTCTAGTCATCCACAACTAAGGTAAAGAGATACAGGCTTAATGTTGACCCTTGTGATAAACTTATTGTGATCGCAAACTCGCTCATCTCTCCCCCAATTGTCCTAACAATAGTTATCATTACATCATACATATCCTTAACTAAATCAATATATCTACTTGGGACCCCTTTCTTTTCAAAACCCATCAAATGATCTCTCTAGATGCCCCAATTGCTTCCTCTAAGTCCATAAAGACCATGTTAAGATTTTTCTTCTTCTCCATATATTTTTTCATCAATTGCCTAAGTAAGAAAATAGCTTCAATCGTCAATCTCCTAGCATAAATCCAAACTGAATTTCCAATACTCTAGCTCCATTTCTTAATTTATGCTTAATCACTCTCCCAAGGTTTCAATGTATGGATCATAAGTTTTATCCCACGATAATTGGTGAAACTTTGAATATCCCCTTTGTTCTTATATAGGCATAATGATAATTTTCCACCATTCAGCTAACATTTTTTTTAGCTTTAATGATCTTGTTCAACAACTTAGTTAACCATGATAAGCCATCGTCTACAATGCCTTTCGAAACCTCAATTGGGATACCATTAAGATAAAGGCAAACAAAAAGATCTTAAACTTGCATTCCCTACTTTATCCTTATTTAATAATTTCTAGAAATAACTCCTCTACCTTTCTCTAATCTCATCGCTTTCACTAACACTTTTTTATCCTCACTCTTAACACATCTAACACGACCTAGATCCCTACATTTCCTCTCCCTCATTCAACCAAGTTTGTACACATCCATCTCACCATCCCTTGTATAGAACTTATGGTAAAGGCCATCATTCGCCTTAAATTTAGCTGCACTCACATCTTTCCTAGCTTCTTTCTTAACACTTTAATATTTTTTCAAGTTTTCCATGTTCCTAGTTTTCTGCCAAGCCTTATAACAAGACCTCTTAGCTCTACTTACTGTTTGAACTTCATCACTCCATCAAAAGTTTCTTTAGATGGTTGCGCTTTCCCTCTAGACTCTCCAAGGGCCTCTTTTGTTACTCTTTTAATACAAATGACAATTTATTCCACATGATACTTGTATTTTCTTCCAAATTCCATTTTCTCTTGTTAATCGTTTTTTTATGAATAACTTGGAACTTTTATTCAATTTTTTTTTAAAAAAAAAGAGAGAGGGAGAGAACAAGAGCTCTTGTAAATCAACTGATGTCTAAAGTATCACTAATTTTTCCTCTTTTAGGTCCCACCATCTATTTCTTAGGAACTTAATCTCTCGTTTCTTTTTCTGCCACTTCTTAATACAAACATCCAATACCATTAGCGATGTCATGTGGTAAAACTCTCTCTTGGGGGATCATTACATGTCGACTGTTCTATCTTCCTTGTGAGAAAAAAATTCTATCTAGCTCCTTTTTTATCTACTTTTAAAAGTCACCAAATGTTCTCTCTTTTTGAAGCACATGTTCTCTATTGCAAGATCATTGCTACTATCGCTTTAGTATATCGCCCAACTAGAGGTTAATATAGTTAGCGGGGGTCTAAAATACCTCATTGTCACCTAGCCGACCACCTAGTTGACATTTATATTACATTGGGAACAAAAAAAAAATGATGGACTATGGAGGAAAAAAGAAGTACTACTTCAAGACGAAAAACATGTTGCATGGACTCCCTAAAGGGGATGAAGTACAAATGTTGGCCAAAAATTCACAAATCATGGTGCAAAACTTATAGGATTTTCTCCCCCATTGGCACAACCATGGTATAAATTAATATCTACCATACATTATGAGTTTTTAGTTCCTTTTAAAATTTACAAGGTTGCAAAGATATCAATACATTTATACTTTTGTACACAAGTATATGATGCAATTCTTTTTTTATGTAATCATGAAATATCTCATTCTTTTTTTTGGATGAATCATGATAAAAAAATATATATAAAAACAGAAAAATAAAGATACAAACAACAAAGGCTGCAAAGGTTAACTAAGCAAGGAAAAATAGAAAAACTACATTCGCAATCCGGCATAAGAGCCCCTGCATTATCACCCACTTGCTCGACACCCCACTTGGGCACTCTGTCAGCAAAGGCCTTTTGTGATCTAGGTACTTAGAGCAGCACTGCCTTAAGATCCACTTAGAGGGCCCTAGCCTCCAAAATGAAGTGCCGAAACCTCTACGAACCTCCCCCTTCCCCCAACTGATGATAGTTCCGAGTCACCTTCCACATAACAATAGTACAAACCCTGACTCTTTAGAAGCCTAAAACTTTCCAGAAGCCCAAAAATCTCAGCATGATTGGCGTCACTTCTCTCAATAGGCTCACCTTTAACCATAATCACAGAGCCCGTATGATCCCTCATAACACAACCAAAACCCTTCGGACTTGAGTTTCCGAAGGAAGTTCCATCAAAATTAATTTTCTCCTTGCCAATAGAAAGGGGCACCCACTCCAAAGCCATAACGCAACCACAGGACATGGAAACTGAAATGCAAGTAACCCAATCTCACAAAATCATTCGAGGAACAATCATTGAACTCCTTTTGGACTACCATCTAAGTCCCAACCTCACACAGGATTGCATCAATGACCGCCCAAGCATTCCTTCTCTTGTTTTTAGACACTCTATTGTTCCACTCTTTCTAAACACCCCAAACAATGCCCTAGAATAAAACGCGAATAGAAATATTTCCCTCACTCCTTTAACACCTCTCCCCCATTGATGGGCCAAATCTACAAGGAAATCTGGTATGACAAACTAAAAAGAAAGAGCCTCTTAAAAGTGGGACCACACTTTATACGTAAAGTCACAGTGAATAAATATGTGATTACCCGATTCCCTTGTGTTTCCACAAAGATGGCACACCGAGGGAGATAATGCCATAAAGGGCCTCCTCATTTAGATTACATCCATAGTATTCTGCCCATTGAGGATAACCACCCAATTAAAGGCCTTGACATGCGGAGGAGCCGCTGAATTCCAAACTTTTTGGGCTGGGAAATGAGAAGGGTCCCCAGAAAGGATAGAGAGAAATGACTTGGATGAAAAAATCCTATCAGAAGAAGGGGACCAAATTCTTAAGTCTTGGTCCCCACTCGAGACATAAACTAATCTAAGATCCTCCACAAGATTACCCACAAGGGGAACCTCCCATTCATGCAGGTCGCGCGTGAATAGAAGGTTCTAAGAAATGCCTCTAGGGCTTTGAGATAATGCTTCTGCAACCAAGACATTTTTTTGGGAAGCAATTCGGAACAAGAGTAGGTAAGCAAGCTGGAGGGTGGTTTGCCCCCACCATAAGTCTTTCCAAAAATGATTTTTTTCACCATTACCAATAAAAACTCTAGCATAAGGATAGAAAAGATGGCTCACCTAAATGATATGTTTCCAACAAAGGGAGTGGAAAGAAGGAAGAATAAAAAATGCAGTCCCACCCGTTTGCGCCAGCCCCATATCTACTATGAATGATGGACTACCAAAAAACTACCTTGCTCCATAGCAAATCTCCAAAGCCATTTACCCAAAGTGTCAAGTTCCTCTCCTTCAATTTGCCTAACCCCAACCGACCATGCTCCTTGGCCTTCATCACCAGATCCCACTTCACCAGATGGTCCTTCTTTGCTTACCACCTTCCCATAAGAAATCCCTTTGAATTTTCTCAATATAAAGAACCACCTTAACTGGCATTTTGAATGACATATAATAAACTAGAATGTTTCCATGGATGCCTTAATCAACGTAATGCGACCGTCCAGATAAATGTATGATCTTTTCCAACAAACTAGCTTCTTTGACACATTTTCCACCACCGAATCCTAGAAAGAAACCAATTTGGGGCTACCACCAAGAGGCATGTCAAGGTACTTGATCGGCCACCTCCCAACCTTGCACCCCAAAATACCTGCCAGTTCCTCCATGCTGTCATCCTCAACATGAATGCCCACCATGCATGACTTAGACATGTTAACCCTGCGCCTTGAGATTACCTCGTAGATTTTCAGGCATAACTTCATACTAGTGATGTTTTCCTTAATTGCCTTAAGAAATACGATAGTGTCATTTGCAAACTCGAATTGAGAAACCATAATAATGTTGTCTTCCCCTACAACAAAACCTTCCACCAGATCGACTATCTCAGCCTTCCTCAAAATTGCACTAAGGCCATCCGCCACAAGAGAACAAAAAGGGAGAAAGAGGGTCACCTTATCTGAGCCCCCTAAAGGATTTGAAGAAAACCTTTAGATGTTCCATTAATTAGCACTAAGAAAAAGGGCTCACCAATGCATCCATCGATCCACCTAATCCATTTCTACCCAAAACCTTTCTTTCTTAGAACCCACAACAAGAAATCCTAATCAACTCTGTTATACGCTTTCTCCATATCTAGCTTACACACCACCCCTTTCTCCTTTGCTCTTTTTCTCAAGTCCACACATTCATTGACAATCAAGATGCTATCAGTAATCTACCTCCCCTGAATAAAGGCACTTTGAGTGGAGGATACCACGAAACCCATCACCATCCTTAACAGCACAAAAAGGACTTTGGAAATAATATTATATAAACTGCTAATCAAGCTAATAGGTTTAAAGTCCCTCAGCTCCATCGCTCCCTCCTAAGGAATCAAAACAATGTAATTTGATCTCATGGATTTGTTCATCCTCCCCCTCTCACAACATCATAAGGTCAACCTTAATGATATCCCAACATTCTTGATAAAACAATATAGAAAACCCATTCAGTCCAGGTGCCTTGGTCCCCTCCATCCCGAAAATAGCATTATTGACTTCATCTTCATCAAAGGGTCTTTCAAGCTTAGATGCGGAGTCGATAGGAAGAAGACTTTCAAACAGATTGTCAATAGTGAGATGCCTGATAGGGTCTTCTTATACAACGTAGCATAAAACGAGATGGCTTCATTAGCAATGTTCTCAAAACATGTAATCTCTTCCCCATCCACTCTCAAACAAGAAATCGTATTTAAATATCCCATTATTTAATCCCATATAATCTTTAATAAGGTTTGTGAAGAGTCCTTAAATAATCGTGTCAAATGCTGACATTTGTACTCGTATCAATGCAACATAGGAAGAAAGAATAACATTTACTTTATGAAAAACAAAATTTTATTAAAAGAAGAAAAAAAAAGACAAATGCATAAAAATACAATAATGGAACCTCACGCCTTACACACTTGGCTATGAGGAAACTTTAAACATAAATGACAACAAAGTCTCTTTCCTAGCAAGATCATTTGCCACACCATTCACCTATTGCGGGACATGAGAAATATAAATCTCCATCATCTTAATAAGGCAACGCATTTTAAGACTACGATGAGCAAGCTTCCATGGGCCATGGGAACGCCCCAACCCCCAAAGTACAACCACCTTTGAGTTGCCCATAGCTCCCAACTCTTTAAGTTCCTGTAGCCCCATAACAAGCGCAAACACTTCAACTCTTTTCGAGACACAAGATCCCAACAAACCACTTTTGGAAAACTCATCATCTTATAGGAATCTTATGGCTTCACAATTGGCCTTTTTATACCCACACACTCCGTTTCCTTCAAAAATCATTTGGAAAACTCATGGTCCCCCGAGGCAAAAGGTTTTTTGTTGGGAGGTTGTCCACAAATGTGTGAATACAGGCGACATGCTCCAGCGACGAATGAAAGGTTGGTGCCTTCTTCCCTAAGTTTGCCATCTTTGCTTCTTGAAGAGTGAATTGGTAAACCATTTGTTCATTCATTGCCTATTCATAATTGTCATTAAGAGCTATTTTTTTAACATGTTTGGCATTTCTTTAGCTATGCCCATGGAGATTGCAAATTTCTTTTGGTTGTGGGGAGGGTCCCTTTTCGCCAAGAGGAGGAAGCTATTATGGAAGTACCTTCTAATTGTTACTTTATGGTCAATATGGGAAGAACGGAATCTATGGATTTTCAAGGACAAGAAAAGAGTTCCCGCCAGGTGATTGACACTATCTCCATCCGATTGACTAATTGGGCTTCTACAGCGGAGAGTTTCAAGGGGATAGCTTTCGACATTCTTATCAATGACTTGTTGATCATTATTACTTCCGGTCCTTCTCTCCCACTGTCCATCATTCATACTTGGTCCCTACCCCCTAGTGATGCATTAAAGCTCAATTTTGATGGATGCTCTCTAAGGAATATGGGCCCATCAGGCTGTGGAGGGCTATTATCTGATGCTTCAGGTTTGTGTGATGGCCTATTTAGGCCCATTGAGAGTGGGAGATGCGGTGCAAGCATAAATCAAAGCATTACTGGTGGGCTTACATTTTTTCCATGGCAGATGGCTTGGCTAAAAGGGGGGTCTCCAAAGAAGAACTATTCATGGGTCTTTTATAGGCAAAATCGAATGGCTTAGGCTCTTCACATTGATCCCCCACTCGCCACCCTTTTTCTTCTCTCTCCCAATTAAGTCTTCTTTATAGTTTGTCTTCTCTTTTCTTTACCTTTTCTATCTTCTCCTCTTCTCCTCTTATATTTTTATCTCCCCACCCCCTTTTATAAATATCATCATTATTCAGAAAAAAAAAAAAAAAAAAAAACCATAAGAATGATAAGCCTTGAATGATCCCGAATAACACAACCAAAACCTACTGGCCCCGGATTACACATGGAAGAACCATCAAAATTTAACCTTAGGATACCAAAAAGAGGAGGATTCCAACTCAACCAACAAGGTTGTCGCAAAATAGGACTCTAATGAAAACATGAAGGCCAATTTCTAGGGAGATTGTTAAGAAATAAACCATGAAACTCCTTTGAAACCATCATCCAAGAGGCCACCTCAAAAGCAATGGAATCAGCCACCTCCATAGAAGACATACATAGCCTATCGAAAATCCTTCTATTCCTCCCCTTCTAAATACCCAACACACCTAACAGCTCATGAACAATCCCTACCAAAAAAAAAATTCCACGAAAGCCAATAAACCACTACTCCATTGGCGAACAAGATCAACTAAAGAATAAGACATACCCAAGAGAAGGATAATCTAGACATGAAGTAAGCCTGATTGCCCAAATGGATCTTGAAAACTTACAATGCAAAAAAATATGATCGCCAAATTCACCATTTTCTATACAAAGGACACATATGACAAGATAGAGCCATATAAGGGTGTCTCTTCTAAATCACAGCCATAGTGTTCATCTGACAGGGAGAAGAAATCCAAATAAATGCCTAGGTACGGGGAGACGTATAAGAATTCCGAAAAAAAAAAAAAAAAAAAGGGATTAAGAAAAGAAAACACCTGAAAATTCAAGAGACCAAAATTTCTTATCAGGCTACTCCTAGAAATGAAAACCACCTAAGACAAGAAATAAGGGAAACCACAAAGTCATTTCCCACTCAAATAGATCTCTAGAGAAAGGAAGATTCCAAGAAATACCCATAGGAGAGGAACAAAGAATATTTGACACACGTGAATCCTTTTGAGAGAAAATATGAAATAATCTTGGTGGGGAGGTAAGTCCTTATTGGAAAAAATACTAACATCTAGTCATGCATATTTCAAAGGGGTTAATTCTATCATGAAAAAAATTTGTAGATATTGATTTGATAGACTCAAGAGCTTCTTACATCCGCTTTCAACTTGGTTGAGTTGTTGTTAGCTTGGCACGTTCATATGAAGTTATCATGACTAAGGAAATTCATTTACTGAAGCAACATTTATTGGAAGGCTGAGCCGGGTGCATATCATGTTGATAGTAAATTAACCAACTCTCCCAAAACCTTAAGATGTTAGGAGATATACAAATTAATATACATCCCCCCTCAGGAGGAACATTGTTCTCTCTTGGGAACACACTTTGTGATGCAGGAGCATACCATGTCAAGGAAAAGAAGTTGGAAGACCATGGATAGTCTTCCATGGAGTGTCTAGTAGTATAGCCTTATTTTCCTATTTTAAAAGCTTTAATTTGTGGATTTGATGTAATAAGGCCAATAGTGCCATGGTTAGTTTAGTTTTTTTTTACTTGTAATCCCGTTTTTCTCTTTGGACCCAGTTTTTCTATGGCCAAAACTTAACTTTTTCGCTTGATTTTGGTGTTTTTAGATGGGTTATTCAGTTACCTTTCTAATGAGACCAAGATTGCACAAATCCAAGATGATTTGGGAAAGTTATGACCAAATTAC
>JAOXJP010129299.1:0-13642 GCA_025762735.1 Platanus orientalis | reverse complement strand
TATTTTAGAATTTTTTTTGAATTTTTGAAAAAATGCATATTTTTAACAAAAAAAGTGTTTAAAAATAGGGATTTAGTCAAATTACCTACAAAAATCACACCATAAGATGACATTTGTTTAGCAACAAATTATACACTATTAAATTTTTGGAAAAAATTAATTATATATAAAAAATAATTGATTTTTAATTTTTGGATTAATTAATTAATTAATTAATTTTTGAAAATTCATGTTCAACCATAGATCAGTGGGTTTTGGTCCCAAACCCATAGATCTATGGTCTATTATATTATATATATACTGTATATTTATTTTATTTTATTTTTTTGAAATTTTGAAAAAATGCCTATTTTTGACAATAAGTGACTTTAATCCATCAAATGCCATGCAAATGTTGTTTCTAATCCAATAAATTAGTAGATCTAACATCTAAATGTGTTGATCTGTAAAATTATTGCAAAAAAAATGAATCAAAACGAAGATTTGAGTAAAAAATCATATATTTTTGAGTTTTGTGCAAAAGCCCCAAAATCTCTTCCTTTAATCCACTCAAATCTGCACAAGATACAAAGGTGTTAGGATGTGATTTATCAAAAAAAAAAATATTATGGAAATCGGAGCATGGAAGAGGAAAGTGAGCAAATATGAAGAACTATAAGCTACAATCGCTATTCACATCTTATAGCTGATTCATGAGTCGGATTAGCCGATCCTGAGTCGGATCGTCCTATCCAGGTTGATCCGGTTCAGGATCGACCGATCCGGCCCATGGATCAGCCAATCTGGTGCTAAAACTCTGAATCGGCCGATCCAACGCTAAACCCGATTTTATGTCAAAACTGGGATCGGACCCGGCCGATCTCACCCGGATCGGCCGAGTTTTAGAACTATGCTTGAGGTAGAAATACGAACGGATCTACTCTCTATCCTGTAAGAAAGGCAAACCAACATCACATTTCTGCTCTATCCCCCACCCATTTTCTAACTTAGCCTGGGACCTTGCCCTTCGTTGAAGTCTCAGGGATTTTGAACTTGAAGAAATCTCCTCCCTCTTAATTCTCCTTTTCGAAGCTTTTATTGATCCCTAAGCTCATGACTCCTGTATATGGTCCCTATCCACCAAGGGTTGTTTCTCACCTTCATCATTTTGTGCGCATTTAATTTCATAATCCATCCCCTCCACCCATTCCTTTGTTTTTTCCTCTAGGATGGTTTGTTCAATCAAGCTCCTCCGAGATATAAGGCTCTATGTTGGGTGGTAGTTCATAAAAGTGTGAACACAGTGACATGCTCCAACGCCGCTAGAAGTGATGGTGCTTCTCGCCTTATGTTTGTTCATTGTGGCTTTGCGGAGAGGATTTGGTGCTATTTCCTTAACATGATTGGACTGTCTTTAGTTTTTTCTCAGGATATTGGCGACTTCATTTGGAGTTGGCTTTCGGCTCCTTTTGGTGAGAGGGGCTTATTGATTTGGAGATACATTCCCATCGTATCAATTTGGACCATTTGGGAGGAGAGGAACATGAGAATCTTTCAAGAGAAGAAAATGGACTTACATCATGTTATTGAGGTGATTTTATTTAGAATTGCTACTTGGGCATCCACTCTAGACTGGGATCTTCATATCATTATCAAAGTTGCTCCTCCCTCTTCTCAAGATTAGACACTTGTGAAGACCCCCTTCGGATTAGGCCCTAAAGCTAAACTTTGACGGGTGTTCCCTGGGTAACCGGGGTCTTTCCCTAGATTACCCGTGTCTTTTAGGGATTGGTGGTATCATTAGACGCTTAAGGGGTTTGTATTCAGAAATTTTTAGGACCATTGGGAATGGGTGATATGATCACACTACAAAATCTAAGGCAATACTTTATGGTCTAAGACTATTCACTGCAATGGGGTTCCATCACCGAGTTCTAGTGGTGGAGGGTGACTCCATGTGCGTGATCAAGTGGATGAACTGTAAATCTAATGGTCCATGGAGGATTGCCCATCTCATCAAGGAGGCTTTCTATCGCTTCATCATTGAACATCTTGTTCGTGTGGATTCTTAGAGAAGCTAATTTGTTGGCGGATGGCCTAGCCAAAAACAGTGTGCATAGGGATTCCATGTTGGTCGAAAACGGGAGTAATATCGTTATATAGTGGTTTTTAGGTCCAAGGTTCAAAATTTCGATTTTGATGGATTTTTCGCCATGAGGATTTATGGGAATTTTGGTGAACTTTCGCTAAAATGTTTAGAAGTCTTGGAAAATTTATGTAAAGTTCGGCTATGAAAGTTTCAATCTATGTTGAGCATGATTACACACTCAAATAACTATATAAAACATTTAATTTATGTACAAATAAATCATATAAATAAACAAATGGCTACTAATCATTTTTATAGACAAATGACTACCAAACATGTCAAATTGTTTGATTTCTTCACCTAATTCATCTTAAATTAGTCATTTTGTAAACAAACTATATATAACAAAGCTATACAATAGTTTCTGTAGCACATATCTAATTTTTGCATACATACTAAAAAAAAAAATCAACTATATAAATATATGTTTTATCATTTTTAAAAAGAAATCATTTTACTAGAAAGGTTTTAAGGGGAGTTTTTATTTTTGGTGTAGAATCAATAAATCGAAAAACATAGCAAACAATAGATTTAAGATGGGTATAGCTCATGCATAATAAATCCTGTCGAAAGTATTAATATCAGCAAAACTTTGCCAAAATTTCATCAATGTTTCGCTAATATCGACATAGTTTCGGTGACATTTCGAAGAAATTTTGGAATTTTTGTGTTTCCCTTATATTTCATTTCACTACCCCTTGAAGTGGGGAAATTTCGACAAAATTTCGAGCAATTTTGCTGAAATTTTGAACCATGGTAGCATCAGAATGCCAGATTGCCCCAAACTAATACCATTTCTACCATTCCCAAGCACATTAGATGATTGACTTGTTGAAGTATATTAATTTATGTATCTCCTAACACCGTAAGGTTTTGGGAGAGTTGGTTAATTCACTATCAACATGGTATGAGAGCAGGTTTGGTCACGAGTTTAAATCCTGATGGAAGTATTTTCCCACATGTAGTGTTGTGTGCTTGTGTAAGCTGGGGACTCGTGTCCAACTCCCTAAGTGTGTTCCTAGGAGAAAACAACATTCGTTTTGAGGGAGGTGTTGAAATATATTAATTTGTATATCTCCAAACACCTTAAGGTTTGGGGAGAGTTTGTTAATTCACTATCAACACAATTGGTCAGGGGTTTGAGAAGGATGACTTGTACTTGTTGGATACTTCATCTCCAATTGCCTCATCAATCCAACAAGTTTCTAAGTTAATGAGGAGTACAAATAAAAGTAGTTATGAAGAATTGTTACAGTGACACAACTTATTAGGCCAGCCTTCCTTTATTTTACTTAAAAAGATGTTTCCTTGGTTATTTATTTCTTCTTTTTATTTACGTTGTGAACCTTGAACTTGTGAAACACTGTCACTCTAGTTACCCCATTAGTAATAAAAAAAGCTCACTATCTTTTGATATTGTGCATTCTGATGTGCGGGGACCTTCCCTACGGTTTCTTTGTTTGGTTTCCATTACTTTGTCATATTTATTGATGATTACAATAGAATTATTTGGGTATACTTGTTAAAAGCTAAGAGTGATGTTTTTTTTTTTTTGCTTTTAAGTCATTTATTCATTTGGTTTCTAAACAATTTGATGCCAATGTTCGTGTTTTTCATTCAAGTAATGAGAGAGAATACTTATCTGGGGGCCTTATTTTTTCGATGAGCTTGGTATCATTCATCAAATTATATGTGTTGGCACACTTGAACAGAATGGTGTTGTAGAACCTAAAATTTGTTAGTTACTTTAAATCACTAGGGCACTCATGTTTATCATGAATTTGCCTAAGACGTTCTAGTATGAGGCTTTGCAGACTACAACCTTTCTTATGAATCAAATGTCTTCCAGTGTTCTTCAATTTAAGACACCTTTTGAGCTACTATCTTTGTCTTTCAACTTATTTCCTCTTCCTCCAAAGACCTTTGGATGCATATGTTTTGTTCACATTTCCAAATTTGATTGCATTGAATTGAACCCGAAAGCACTCAAATGTATTTTCCTTAGTTATGCTGCGAATAAGAAAGGGTATAAATGTTGTCATCCGGGACTAGAAGGCATCTTATGTCTAGGGATGTGACATTCGTTGAAGCCATCCCTTTCTTTTACCTCACGGAAGACTTCTCTTCAGAGGGAGCATATTGGTTGAGAAGAAATGTTTTTTGTGTCTCCCTTATCTATCCTATCTACTTCTTTGATAAATGTTGGCTCTAATGATGTTGGTGTCAAGGGGGAGAAAGAGTTAAAGGTGTATTCCAGAAAAAGAAAAAAAAAGGAAAAGGACAAGCTGCCATCTCATGCTCTTAGGCAAGAGGCCTCTTTGTATCCTTTTCTTAAATCAGGTATTATTCCTTGATTAATTTTCTCTCATTCAATCCCTTTGATGATACTAATGTTCTAATTGCTATTCGCAAGGGTATTAGGTCTTGTACCCGGCATCTTACCTATAACTTTGTTTCACTAAGCCACTTATCTTCGTCCTTTTGTAGTTTTCCTGTACTTTGTTTTTAGTATCAATATTCCCTAATGTGTCAGAGCTCTTTCACAACCACATTGGAAAGCTATAATGGAGGAGATGAAAGCACTTAAAAAAATCATGCATGGGAAATGGTTTATCTCCCTCGAGGGAAAGAACCTGTTGGTTATAAGTGGGTGCATATAATTAAGTATAAAACCGATGGTGCAATGGAGAGGTACAAGGCTAGACTTGTAGCAAAGGGCTACACTCAAATGTATGAAATTGAATACCAAGAGACATTTGCACCAGTTGCTAAGATGAATTCAGTTAGAGTGTTCATCTCACTTGTTGTCACACAGAGCTGGCCTCTATACCAGTTTGATGTAAAAAAAAATGCCTTCTTAAATGGTGATTTAGAGTAGAAAGTGATCATGCATCCTCCACCTGATTTTCAGCACTCTGAGGGCAAAGGAAAGATTTATAAACTGAAAAAAGGCATTGTATGGCCTAAAATAATCACTGAGGACTTGGTTTGACCGTTTGAGAGATTCAAACTTGCTATGTGGAAGAATGGGTGTACACAGTGTCAGAGTGATTATACCTTATTTGTTAAACGAGTACAAAGCAAGCTTACAACATTGATTGTTTATGTCGATGCCATTGCAGTAGGGACACACTAAAATGTAATGCAGCTGCACCACTTGGATCCCTATCAAGGTAATAGAGGTCATTTACTTCACGTTTGCCTCTAATCATCTCCTAGTGTTGAGGTCTGGGAAGACACAATAAGAAGATAGAATGTTACAAAACATTGTAAGGCATGGGGATAGTTTACTCATAGAAAGTAAGCTAAATGTAAATGTAGGAGCATAAAGGACAGGAGAAAGTGGTAATGAAGAAATAGGATTAACTGCTCCACATCTATCAATGGGATGTGTAGAACCATCAGCTAGTATTACGTGGACTGAAATGCGTATGTGTCAAAAGAAGTAAACTATGACGATGTATTGATCATATGCTCAGAAGTCAATAACCCAAGATTGCTGAGTGGCGAATGGCGATACAAACAATTCTCAAATGAGTGAAGGTAGATGCAGAGGAAGAGGGAATATAGTAATAATACTGGACTGTAATCCCTGTAATAGTGAGATACTCCTCACAGGAAAGAGTGAGAGATCTAGTATTCCTACCAAGAATATTGCTAGTAGACTACTGTTAAACATTACCAGAAGTAGATCCTAGAGCACCATCACCAGTAATAATAGTATTAACCCATGCTAGCTTCTTGAACTTATCCATAGTATGATTTGTCCTACCACAGGGTGTCCACTTCTTAACTTCAATGGCACGTCCTCTACTGCTACAAACACACTACCTCTACCACAACCATGGTTTTAAGTATCGTGCAATACATACCGGTATCACAGGGTAGGGGGGATGAGATGTACCTAGAATCAAGATCTCTTTGAACATTCCTGCGTATTGCGAGATGTCTTGCATGATATGTGGGAATGTCCAAGCCAAAAAAGCCTTAAATTTCTTGCGTATAGCGAAACAACCTGGATTGCGTCTCGTATTTCCCGAACCTTATCGCCAATTACAAAAATCCTTCAAAAACCCTTTTTTATGATTTTTGGTAGATTTATCTTAGTATAGAAAAATCTAAGACTCCACTTGAATCCATTTGGATTGAAAAGCTTCCTTTGAACTGAATCAAAGAATCGAAGCAAAAACCCCAAATCTTATCAAAAACTTTTGTAAGTTCTCTATTTCTGCTCCAATCCTTCTAGATTTTTTATATGTCATGCATATGTAATATATCTACACATTCATGGAATTAAAATTAAAATTTGGAAAATTTATTTATTTATTTATTCTTTCGAAAAATCAAAAATAAAAAAAAATTCAAAAAATACTACCAAATGAGCATTATTTGGTCTAATTTTTTATATGACATACTAATTCCCATTTTGCACATAATATGTCAATTTGGTAGATTTTTTTGAAAATAAAATATTTTTTGTATTTATTTAATAATTAAAAATTAAAAAATCCAAAAAAATGCCAAAAAAAATTGAAAAAAAAGTAAGCATATTAGAACATTTTGAAACATACTTTGCAATGTGTAATGTATTTTATCAACTTCTAACACTTAAAATTCTAGACATACACAACAGCGTGTATCACAAGAGTATCGATTCCCAACTATTGATACCCAAATGTGTAATGAAGTGTAATGGTTTATTAGTGTTTAATGATGCTTATTATAGCATTTCCTAAAGTTTAATTCAAAAAGTCTAAGGGTTACATAGTGTTTCCATAGGCGACAACGTATGTCATGAGGGTGACGGTTCTACCAACCATCATGGATTGTTTTTTCCTATATTTAATGATTTCTAAGTGTGTAGTAGTGTTTATTTTATCAAATCCTAGAGTATCATAACTCAAATCCTAGAGAATCATAACAAAATTCCTTCATTTGATTATCGTTTCCCCCATTTCTCACCATCTCCCGATTTCTTATGCCATCTCTCCGCGATAAGCTGCGATACGCAAGATGTCTTCGTCTCCCTAAACCGTGAAACGGGATGCAATATCGACACTTTAAACCTTGGCCACAGCCCCCTGAAGAACCACCTCTATCTCTACTAGACATAATCACCAATGCTGAATTTTCATTGGTAGGAAGTCCAAATGTAGAATGAGAGGACAAGGCTGCTCGTTGAACTCAAGAAATATACAATTATTATGAGAGGGATGATCATTACCTGCAAGTATCTGTCTTCTAGTTGCTTGAAAGGCAGGATTTAAACCGGTTAAAAACTTAACCGCTTGGAACTCTTTTTGCTGCTTTTAGATCAATGTCATTGGTAATGCTGCTACATATTTAACTCTTCTCACATACCATGTAAAGTACTATTGTATTCACCCAATGACAAATCACTCAGTTGCTAAACATATTTTCCTAGTATACTCTAAAAACTTTTTTTTTTTTGTGGAATACATCTTCTGAATTACTGTCCAAACTTGTTTAACAGTATCCAGGAACATGACATTGGCACTAATAGCAGGCTCGATATTATTCCACAACCATGTCATAACCATATAATTATCTTCATTTGAATCTGCAATAATAAACTTTAATTTTCGGCTGGCACCCAAAAACACTTTCACAGTTTATGCCCAGAATAGAATCATTTCCATTTAACTTGATATAGTAATTTAAAGATTCACATTGCATTAGTGGCCATAGGAGAAATCTTCACTTCACTAGAGGTAGACATGATGATAATAAAAGATAAATCAATCAACACATACTCTACAATATTATTCAACCACTTCACACAGAATTCGTAGATTGATAATAGGCACAAGTTGATCAATGCATACCATCCAGTTTATAAACTTCATACGGTACTCCACATAGCCCTAATAGGTCACAACTTTGAAACATATTTCTTCCCAACCAGCTTTTTAAAACCATGAAACAGTCAAGAGAAAACAATTCACAAATTCCATAAATCTGCCTCATTTGATAGATCCAATATACCTAACACACACACACACAAAAGAGATGGAAGGAGAAGCAGATAACATAGGAAGAAAAGAAGAAAAGAGACATCACGATAAAACTACGGTAGAAGAAAGAATGCAGATGACACCCCCTTCTCCTTATTTATTAATAGAATAAACTTAAAACGTGAACTGAACAAACCCCTATGGTTCATATTTAAATTATTAACAATTGTTAATATAGTTGTTGTTTATTCACTCAAGCTTTGTTCTATAATTCAGGGGAAAATGTATCTTCTTCTTCTTGGAACAACAGCTCTCAGCCTGGTAAACTTCTTTTTCTGTTGAAACTGTAGTTGGCCTTGGATTTGTGTTGCAACATTTGTCTTACTAAGTAATGCTACAGGTGACAACTCCTGTCATGTTCAAATTGATACCTGCTGTGATGCACCTGGGTGTTCTCATGCACTGGTTTCCTTCAGAGAGCAACACTCAGAATGAGGTGTGTTCACTTACATTAAGGGATCTCTCTCTCTCTCTCTCTCTCTCTCTCTCTCACACACACACACACACACACACACATGCACACAAAGATACCACCAAGACATAGCTACAGTTTTCTCTCGTGTTCTAAAATCCAGGCAAAACCCCCTCTGGGTTGCCTGATAAACCCAAACATGTAAATAATCCATCATCTGTCTGCATTTATTTATTTTTTTATTTTTGGTAGATATCTGTCTTCATATTTAGCTGTAACTTCCAAGTAGAAATCTGAATAAACCATCTTCCTAGGTTGCTTGCATCTACCAATTTTGGAATGCAGACCAATAAAAACTGAAGAAGTTACGTAGAGCCAGTGTTTTAAAATCTGGGCCAATTTTGGAATTTGGAATGTCGGTTTCCATGCTGACTTGGAAGAACACTTGAGCAATACCCTTACTCTGAAAGCTGAAAAAGGTTTCCTACTCTTCTTACTATGTTAATAAATAGAACCCTTGTAATTCAGTGGGTTGGGGCTCTGGTCCAGGTTCTCAAACACTATAAATGTCCATCAGTTACATTATGTCTTACATTATATCTAAAACCAAAGGATGTGGAAAGTCTATCACAAAATGCACTGTCTCTCTTGCTACTTATACGTCTACACAAAGAATCAGCTCTAGCATGTCAAGCGTCATATATATATAGATACAGGGTTTAAAAGAAATATGACCCAACATAAACAATTTGGACACAGCTTTTGAAGGCAAGAAGCTGTTGTGTTGTTTATCACATTATCACTGCACGGCAATAAGCCATCCTCCAATCGTAATTTCTTTTTCACATCATGTCTTTAGCAGTTGTACAAGCTCAGTGGAAGTAACACATGCTACAATGATCCTCTCAAAACAGAACAGCCTAAATTTTTGGTAGAATGCACATTAGCCACTAAGCAAGCATGTCTAATTTCTGGTGCTGACTCTGCCAGTGCCTCTCTTTCCAGACCCCAAACTCAATGCTTCTCTCTCTCTCTCTCTCAAAAAATTTATGGGAATCTAAAATAGGTATTTAAACTTCATGACCAAAGTCTGCCTCTTCATTCATAACAATTTTAATAATGTATTTTATTCTTCTTACTTTTTTACTGAAACATCTTGAAAGATTTCTCTGTATGCTTGCTTACAGGAAAAGGCTTCCATGATTGACGAACATAATAGGGCGCTGTGATCTACCAATTCAGGTTAATGCCTCTGGTCATATCAAAAGGTTCCTGTTTAATGCTGTCAAAGAATTTATGAACTTCGTGTACTGGTGATGCTCTAGACTCCAAGGCGGAAGTTTTTGATGTCAAATCGGAAGATTCAATTACATATTGGAACTTGGCTTGGAGGTCTCATGTAAATTTAGTTATTTTTTTGATATTGTAAATATGATTAATTGAGCAGATGATTGTTTTTCTTGCTCATTTAAGTGACACAGGATCCATACAAAGTGCAAGGGATCACACTGGGTAATTTGACCATTGTCACTAACAACTATAAGAGAACAGAAAAATGGTTCAAAAGATCAATTCTTGTGCTACTTTACGAATTTGTTATTATATCTCATTTGTTTCTTTCACCTCTATTTATTTTGGTGGTCAGCTGTATGAGTTAAAACTTCAAGCCCATAGCACGATTGGCCGGTGTTCTTTCTATTCATGGAGCGGGCAAATGATGGTCTACTTTCTTTCATAGCTGAACACATTGGAGCATGCCCATGGTCCGACCCATTGTTAAGAGCTGACCTCGGAGATCTCTTAGGCCCTGTCTGGTTGCATTGACAAGGTTTTCTCATGACAAAATTTTCTCGAAAAATCATTTTCAAGCTGTCTGGTTGTCATGAAAAGTTGGTTTTCTCATGTTTTTCTCATGATTCTTTTCTATCCTTGTGGGATTTTATTTTCTATACAATTCAAGGCAACCAGACTGGGCCTTAGGTAAAAATTGAGCTGATCTAATAACTTAATCATCGACGTTTAAGACTGCTAACCAGCTAGGAGATCTATATGAGCCATCCACACACAAATGCAGTGGAATCACTGGGCTGACAGTCTGGTAGATGAGGCCGCGCACATGAAACTTCATGGTGCAAACTGTTGCCTAGTATCCTCACTTTTGGCCCTAAGGATTTGGTAGGACCACCCTAAGGTAGGACTGACCTTAGGGGTTGATACATCAGCGCCAAAAAATGAAAAGCATCCCCCCAAAAAGTATAAATCACTTTTTTTGGTGTTGATGTGTTGGCCCCTAATGTCAGTCCTATCTTAGGGTGACTTTAGGGGTCCTACCAAATCCCGCCTCCTTGAGCTGAGCTTGAGCCTTGTTTGAAACTCAAAGAACTGACATTTAAGTGAGCCTAAACCAAGCTACATTAGGCTCAGTTCTAAGATTGGTTTGTTACAGGTCTTAATATATATATATATATATATATATATATATATATATATGACAGTAAATTCAAAAAATAAAATAAAGCACCCAAAAAAATATTTACTTGTCTATTTTTGGGTGCTTTAATTTTTAAATTTACTGTTAAATAGACACTTTTAATAGTGGTGTCTAGTCATGTGTGCGTCTTGGTGATGGCTATATGATTGCTACGGGAAACACCACTACAGAGGATCCTGACTCAGGCTGTTGGGCCCATCCCACATGCTATATTTTTAACCTTTAGGAGCATGTTTAATTCATGGGCTTTTTGGGTTTTAAGTTTGAACCTGAAATTATAAGTCTGAGTTTGGCTAGCCGAGCTAACCTTACCTCAATCTTAATAAGCTGAGCCTGAGTCTAATCCTTGTATGACAAACCTGACCTGAGCTAGACAAACCTCAACTCAGCTTGACTTGCTTTGGGTCCAATTCTTTTGACGTAAAATGGAAGGCTTGTGAATTATATAATAGTAACAGTAGGGGTGTCAACAAGCCAAGTTGAGGTGAGCTTTGCCCAGCTCAGCTCAAGTTTGTTACATGAATATAAAGCTCTGGCTTGTGCGAGCCTGAGGTCCCAAGCTCAAGCTCGGCTCACTAAAGCCCAAAAGTGAATTTTTTGAACCTAATGTTTTAAGGAGCTCAGCTTAGTGAAGCTCACCTCAAGCTTGTTTAGGAAATGAGCTCAATTTAAGCCTTAGGTTCGGCTCACAATAAGCTGAGTTTCGAACCGAGCCTCTCTAGCTTGGCTCGTTGACAGCCCTTTATGAATTATTGGAAGAAAATGAGAGACGTCAAAATCAAAAATACATCATGTGTCAATCAATGGCATGCCTTTAGAGGTCTGTGTCAACACAGACAACCATTCTCCTTATTTTACTTGTTTGGGAGAATGTGATGGTGATAATAATAGAAGGATGCAAGAAAGATTGGTTGTTACTTTGGCATGACTAGTGAGTATTGTATGTTTGCTCAGGGATGTTGAGGGGAAAAGACAAAAGGACAAGATTTTATTAACTTCATTAATGGCTCCTCTGCCGCTGGTACACCCTTCTTTACTTCACGGAATGGTTGGATCTGGTCCCCCTCTTCCTACCTTGCCCGTTACAAGAAAAGCACTGTTCGTCTCACCTCCGTCTGTTTTTATCATCTGAAGAGATGGAGCTCCATTGATTGTAATAAATATGGACCATTTGATGCCCATTACCCGAAGTTCATTAATTATTAGTAATTATTGACAGAGAACCCATTCATCAAAGGGAGCAAATTTTCTTAGATTAAATGTGCCCATGCAACAGGTTGACACATGATATGTATGGTATTAGAAGTGTCAAAAAAAAAGTTCATTTCAGAAGTAGGTGTCAAAAAAAAAAGGCACCAAATACAAAAACACATCACGGGGTTAATCTGTATTCTGTACTACATGTCACACATTGTCCCATCAATTTTGGTCATAGAACATTTGTTACCTATCACATGGTCATGATATTTCAATCAAAGAGACTTCTGAGGCTCATCTAAGATGAATGATGTAAGCACCAATCAATAAGTCTCATTTTAGAGACCTCGTGGGTCCCAAAATCAAACTAACTCAATGATCTTAAACTTGCAATTTATCTCAATTGATGTGCTTATGATCAAGGTACAACATATTAGCAAGATGTCATCATATTCTGCCAAAATATCAATATCTCGTAATATTTGTATATCACTTTGTGTTAAAAGCGTAATTATTCCTCTACTACCAAAGACCTTAAGGTTTTTCGGGGAGTTGGTTAATTCATGCTTAATAAATTGTGATTGTGATTGTGATATCCCATTTTCCTAAAGATGAAATATTGATATTTTGAATTTGCATATGATCATAAAAGACTTTGGTCTATCAATGGCAGATATCACAATGTCCCAAATCTTCAATAGTTTACAAATTGGTCTTTTATTTATTATTTCCGCCTTTCTTCGACTAAGAGAATTGGACAAACTACACAAGAAACCAGCTTGGCTTCAACTGGACCTACACAAAACAGGTATAAGAAGAGGAGAGGAGATGTCACAACCAGTAATGGGGGCAACACTACAGTGGATTGTATCCGCTCCTCTTATCTAATGCTCCTCTCTGCCCCATGTCAGCGGGGGGCATATCAGCGCCAACAAGTGAAATGCACCCCTCCCCCCAAAAAGTGAAAATCACTTGTCAGTACTAATGTGTCCACCCCCTGACATGGGGCAGAGAGGAGCGTAAGTTGAGAGGAGCGTGAATTAATCCACTCTAGGGCAACACGGTAATATAGTGGATGAATACACCTTCGTATATATAAACTTTTTAAAACTTCAACAGAGAGATGAACTGAGCATTAATATAACCAGTGAGTAGATTTGACCAGGTGGAATTCACTTGTTGTGCAACAAAACAAATGGTATGCAGGGGAGGAAGGATTCTGTCAGTCTCCCTTAACAAACGCTTGGTTTGCTGGGCGTTAGGGTGTGGACACATCAGTGCCGAAAAATGATTTGCACTCTTTTTTTTTTTTGGGGGGGGGGGAGGGGGGGAAGGCAAGAGCACTTATCACTTTTCAGCGCTGACATGTCCACCCCAAG